>PVIW01011068.1:0-39964 GCA_004026585.1 Noctilio leporinus | reverse complement strand
TTTGGCTCCATATAAATTTTTGAAGTATTTTTTCTATTTCTGTGAAGTCTGTCATTGGTATTTTAATTGGGATTGCATTGAATATGTAGATTGCTTTGGGTAGTATGGACATTTTAATGATGTTCATTCTTCCCATCCATGAACATGGTATATGCTTCCATTTATTTGTATCTTCCTTGATTTCTTTCTTCATTGTTCTATAGTTTTCTGAGTACAGGTCTTCTACCTCCTTAGTTAAGTTTATTCCTAGGTACTTTATTTTTCTTGTTGCTATGGTAAATGGGATTTGTTTTTTCACGTCTATTTCTGTTGTTTCATTATTGGTATACAAAAATGCTTTTGATTTCTGGATATTTATACACAGCTAAATTGCTAAATTTGCTTATTAGGTTGAGTAAGTTTTTGGTGGAGCCCATTGGGTTTTGTATGTACACTATCATATCTGCAAATAATGACAATTTGACTTCCTCCTTTCCAATTTGGATACCTTTGATTCCTTTTTCTTCTCTGATGGCTATAGCTAGAACTTCCAAGACAATGTTGAATAGAAGTGGAGAAAGTGGACAGCCTTGTCTTATTCCTGATCTTAGGGGGAAAGCTTTCAGTTTTTGTCTATTAAGTATGATGTTGGCTTCAGGTTTCTCATAGATGGCCTTTATGATGTTGAGGTATGCTCCCTCTATTCCCATTTTGCTATGGGTTTTTATCATAAATGGTTGCTGTACTTTATCAAATGCTTTTTCAGCATCTATTGATATGATCATATGGTTTTTATCTTTTAATTTGGTGGTGTGGTGTATTACACTTATTGATTTACAAATGTTGTACCATCCTTGCATCCCTGGGATGAAGCCCACTTGATAATGGTGTGTGATCTTTGTAATATACTGCTGAATCCGATTGGCCAACATTTTGTTGAGAATTTTAGCATCTATGTTCATCAGAGATATTGGCCTGTAGCTTTCTTTCTTAGTTGTATCTTGCCCTGGTTTTGGGATTAGAATAATATTGGCCTCATAGAAAGAGTTTGGGAGTCTTCCCAGGGTTGGAGAACTTTTAAGCTTGTTTTTTTTCATTCTAATTCTGTTTCTTTTTTATGGCTTCAAAGCAAAAACCTTTGTCCTATTTTCTAATAATAAGTTAATGAGGATGTGTGTAATTCGCAAAGTTGAGCGTCTACCAACTTGTCATAGTTGCTTAGTTCCTCTGGTGCTTGTGCTCAGTGTTCATTCAGCCGCATCTCCTGGCCCAGCTGAGCCAGTGTATCACTGGTTCTGCATGAACTGTTGGAAGCACTACTGACCTCTGGGTTAGGTGGCAACAAATGAGAACAAGTTAGGCTTATTGTCAGTTGTATACATTTTTTAGATCTTGAAACAAATTTGAATTGAGTAATGTACAAATCTAACATTGATATTCTCCTTCCCTTCCTCCATTTCTTTTTTCCTTCTATTCTTTCCTTTCTTCATCTCTCCTTTCTACCCTCTTTTCGATCTCCCTCTGTGCCTCCCTTCCTTCGTTTCTTCCTCTCTCCCTTCCTTTATTCCTCCTCCTTCCCTGCCTTTCTTCTTCCTTTCTTCCTTCTTGTGGTAAACATCCACTGAAGACATGCAACAAACTAGGGACTGTGTTAGGTGCCAGAGGTGTTAAGTAATACACAGCTCTCTTCCTCAATGACACCTGGATAATCTGATGGCGCTGCAGTGGCTTGTATTTCCCAATGGATGGTATTTTGGGTGGGAGAAGAAACTCCAGGCACAGCCTAGGGTCGGCCTGGCCTGGCCTGGCAGAAGGTGGCAGGTTTATCCTTTAGGTATTCTAGAGGGGATGAGCTCTGAGGCAGAAACCTGCCATTCTTCCAAAATTATGTAGCTTTTGAATCTTATATTGTTTTAGTTTGTAAACTAACCCTATAGAAATAAGGTAATTAATAACTAACATGGGGGGGGGATGATAAGAGAATTCAGGTGTTATAGAGTTTAGCCTTAATTGATAGGCTTAAGTGATCAAAGCTATAACTAGACTTGAGTGACTAATACACGTGGAAGCTGTTATTCCAAAATTGTGTAGCTTTCGAATAAAGACTCTTTCCCCTTATTACCAAAAAGAAGAAAAAAAAGAAGTAATGAACATAATCCCTATCTTCAGGGAGATTGTTCTAATAGGAAAAAATCCCCCAGGGGAAGGCAGAAATAGTGGGTTCTTCTGAACTATGTAAAGGAGAGAGTAAAGATAATAGCTTTACTCTTTTTGGGGCTACCATGTTGTTTCAAAAGGCAGGCCCCCCCATAGTCTAGGTAGAATATGTTTTATAGCTGTTAGCAAACAAACAAAAAATTATTATCTCATTAGCTTTGGGCAGATAAGCTTAATTTCCTGATGGTGGAGCCAAAGTATGGCCATGGCTGGAGGCAATATCTTACCTTGAGGTCTAATTTGGAAAGTGAGGGCACCAGTATTTCCTGTGCTGCAAGAAAGTCTGGAAATAATCCATTTTTGCAGCACAAAGAAATGGTTTGAGAGTTTAAGTAAATTCCTTTAGGGTGTTTTTAAAAACACACATTGTGATCTCTATTTCTCTCTCTCGTATTTTTGTAGGAATAATAATTAGCATAATATTATCATCAAGTACACCAAGATTTTTCCATCTGAATTCCAGGCATACCTAGAGTCAGATCTCTTGGTTAATTGCTTATTGGCAGCTTCCAGATTGGCAGCTTCTCCAGTGAGAAGCTGGAGGTGTTTATTCCTCCCACATCCATCCTCCCTCTGTCCTGACTTTACTGATAGCACCCCAGGCTACCAGGGATGTTGAACTAGTGAGTTTGAAAATGGCTACATTATCAACAGACACCCCATAAGTGATTCAGTGGCCTGAAAGCAAGGAGAAAGGGATATAATGCGGGTAGGAAGGTGACATGAAGATTCTGTGGACAGTAGGTAAGTTATAATGACAGAGCATTGATATAACATTATAAAATTCTTTTTTTTTTTAGACCAGTGATTTTTTAAAAAATTTTATTGTTGTTGTATTACATCCATCCCCTTTTTGCTCCCCTCTGTCCCCCCACCCACCCACCCATTCCCCCCAAAGTCAATCCCACCTGTTGTCCATGTCCATGGTTCCTTTATACTAGGTTCTTGTCTAAGCTGCTCCCCTTCTTTGCCTCTACCTCTCCCTCCCCCCTACCCCGTTCCCCTGACTACTGAAGGCCTATTCCTTGTGATACAACAATGATATTATGATTAAAGGGTTCATCTGGGCCAGTGGTTCTCCAACAAGAGTGAGACATTTGGCACTGGGGGACACTTGGTGCTGTCTGGAGGCATATTTGGTTGTCACAATTGGGAGGGGTTGCTATTGGTATCTAGCGGGTAGAGATCAGGAATGCTGCTCAATATCCTACAGTGCATGGGACAGCCCCCAACTCCAAGTGTCTACAGTGCTGAGGTGGGAACCTCTGCTTCACACAAGGGATGGCTAGGGAAAAGATTGAACGATAGAAACAGGACATCAGAGGAATTTGTCCATGGAATGAGTGAGGTGAGGAAAAAATGTGCTTATGGAAAATATATTCAACAGATACTGGCTTTCCTGTCCTGGGTGTTCATGAGAGTAGAAGATACTTGGTAATCTCATTAGACCCAAAATACACATGCAAGCAAACTTTGTAATACATTGCCTAAATTGAAAATGAAAACTTGACACCCAGACTGTAATTAGCAAGAATGAACAACTTCCTAATTTTTACCCAATTCACCGGGGCATTTTAACACTCAGTCATCTCATTTCCTTCCAGAGCTGGAAAGGTATCATGATGTCAATCTCCCTGCAATGGAATTTTCCAGCAATCCAGAGCCGAGCCATTCCACATGGGTGATGTGTTTGACCGCTGTGCCTGACAACATCAAGGAAAATTGTTCACATTTGTATCTTGGATGCTATCATAAGCTGTGCTGTCCCTGAGGATTTCCTGGTGTAAAGAGCAAGAACCTCAGGAAGAATGAGCTTCCTTTGAACGTTGGCTGCCCCAGAATGTACAGTCGCTGTCTGAGGTCACACAAACAGAAGCTCAGAATGGTGCTTCTGTGTTGGTCCAGAAGGGTCTGTCCTGCCTGGTTCCCTGCAGGGAGCGGGAGGCCTGTAGCGTTTCTCTGGGCTTGTCCTCCATGCCCAGGAAGTTTCCCATGTGGCTATATGTGGGGACAACTGTACTCTCATCCCGTGCCTGGCCAATGTTTCACTGCTTGAACAATTCCACCAAGAAAAGATCGATTGACTGGGAAATTTAAAAAATACATGTATTGCAGGGCCTAGAAACTGGGTTCAGGAGGGAGCAGGCAGCCTTCTGTTTTGCACCCAATGCATCAGCGTTGCTTAATGAGAACTGCCTGCCCAGCAGGATCAAGAGCCTGGGCTCTGCAGGCTGGCTGGCCCCCATGAACTCTGGGGTTGAGGGTTCATGCCCGGGCACTTCTGCTTCCAGTCAATCATGTGCAGGTTTCAAACATACCTCAACAGCAACCTTCTCCATTTCAGGATGCCCTGAATGCCACGTCTGGAATGTGGGAAGGGAGCAAGAGGCAACCGATAACAGATGCTGCGATGTGGACGGCACCCCTCCTTTCTCTGCGTGGACCAGTTCCCCAGGGGCCAAAGGTCAGCAGCTTTGATTGGACTCATTGTTCTACACTGACAGCTGGATGTTCACTCTTGTCTCTGTCTCTTGCTGCTTCTGAACCTGGCCTCACCAAGCTGGACTCACCCCAAGGCTTGACATGGGAATTTAAACCAAGGCTATTCATCTCTGTCACCGTCTACAGTAACTTACTTATTGGGCACTAACAACAGACCCCAAAAAGCAGGAGGCCCAACCAAAAGGCTGCATAGCCAATTCCATTTATATAGACCTGCTCCAAAATTTCTGACTCCAGACCGTTTTCTTCAACTGACTCTGTCATTGCTCTTGTTCTTGTTCTTTTGGAGGTGAAGGCAAATGGGAATAGAAAGGAATTATACTTTATTTATTAAGTGAATCAACTCCCAGGGAATGTTCATTGTTTGAATGCCTGCTTTGCCTACTATTTATGTAGCTACTCCAGTTTTCTTTTGATGAGAGTTTGCATGCTATGCCATTTGTCACCCTGTTACTTTTAATCCATATATAGCTTTCGTATTTAAAATGAAGTGAGTTTTCTTGTAGATGAAATAGAGTATAGACTAAATGAACTGAAGTTGTTCTTGAGTCACTGGATCTTTGGAAAACATCGGTTTGACCAGTTTGTTTAAAGGGGCTGCCAGGCAATAGGCCTGGGAGCATGGGAACAGACTCCACAGTAAGGAAGGAAACAGAAATCCAGCCAGACAAAAAAGCATGGCAGCAGCGCCCAGTTCATGGCTTATAAATTGAACAAGCCGGCCATGCAGGCATTAGGTGAAATTCCTAAAGGAGGGCTGTTGCTGCCTAGGAAGTTCAGGGGATGGGCTGGAGCATGTGCTGGAGGTCGTGCCAGAGGGAGTTCAAAGACAGAGAAACCGGCTACCAAGAAGAAACGAGAAAGGCTGGAGCTCAGTGACGCTCTCCTGAAGAATAGGGAGTTTGGTTTCTGGGAAATAGGGTGGAACTATCGAGAAGGTGGAGCACCGAGGTCAGAGGGCGCATGTAGATGTGGAGAAGAGTGAATTAGTGAGATAAGATATAAAACCAACAGGACTTGGTGATCAATTGGACATGGAGGGTGAGGAAGACAAACGTGAATTTCTGGATTTTGTTAAAGAAACTAGTTGGGTAGGACAAGGTTCTGGGAAGGGATCATTAAGTGCAGTTTTGAACATGTCAAATTTGGGGTGCCCTGTAGGCATCTAAATAAGGTCAGTATATGGGGTTGATCGAGCTCAGCAGCGAAGTTAGATGCAGAAATTTAAATTTGGGTGTATCTGCACAAAGTGGTGAAGAAGGAGATAGTATGGATGGCTTACTAGTTTT
The DNA here is from genome assembly GCA_004026585.1 of Noctilio leporinus. Taxonomy (NCBI): domain Eukaryota; kingdom Metazoa; phylum Chordata; class Mammalia; order Chiroptera; family Noctilionidae; genus Noctilio; species Noctilio leporinus. The sequence continues at coordinate 33,977 of PVIW01011068.1, read as the reverse complement.
TAGGAAAGAACTAAAGTGGTCAACATCTCAAAAGCTGTTGTATGTCAAGATGAGGCCAAACATCCATGGGAATATATACTGTTGTGGACAGTTTTTCACATCAGCGAGTGCTGTTTGAGCAGAGCCAAACACCAAATGCCTGATGGAGTGTGAGAAGCTACGGAGGCAAGGAAACAGAAGCAGAACATCTGAACATCCTTTTAAGAAACTTGACAGAAGAGGTGAGAGAGGGCAGATGCTGAACAGAGAATAAGTTTAGGGAATGGGTGAGATAAACTGAAACCAAACAGCTTTGAATGAACCTAGAAGAAAATCAAGCTTTGAGAATAAAGAGACCGTGCAAAAGAACCAATGTTCGTTAAACCATTTTTCTATGTCTCTCCTTAATTAGTAATTGGTTTGCAGCTATGACATATTTGCTTGTTAATTGCTATACTGACTATTTAATCATGCTTTTATAATTCTCTTAGAACATGGCTGAAAAAGATGCAAAGGGAAACCTAAATTTCCTTCCATAGATCACACATATCAAGACAGGGCAACTACAAGTTCTCAGCCCCATTTTATTTTATAATCTTGAATGTGCATCCCACAGTAAGAATGATACTCTTGGGGAAAGGATTTGGCAAGTTCCATGTGTATCCCTTTTACGCTCCTACTATAATCACAAGAACCATGTTCTTCAACATATTTTACTTCTATATTAAAAAAATAATTTTAGAGAATAGGCTACTCTCTGGAGTGTATGACATGCCCTTCAAGTTGACTTTGAAAGGTGATTAATTACAGCAATGTCTATTCAGTTTCAAAGTTCAAATTAAATGTACTTAAAAAGTCTTATTAAAGGGAATATATTTTACACACCTGTCACTTTTGAGAAGGGCTGATTCAAGTCAAAATTATGATGGAGGCAAAGCTAATCATTAGAACTGGCACACCCTATTTTGTTGAATAAAAGAACCTTCTAATAATTTGTGAGTGGCCCTCTCTTAGGTACTCTTGATTCTCCACGAGTTCTGTGATTTCAGAGTTGATGTGATTCAATGTTGGAAAGGACTCAAGAGCTCACTGAGGCCCAGAGCCATGAGGGGACCTGGCTGAGTTGTCGGTAAGGAGATCCTTAGAACATGCCCCGAGGGCTTTGTGCTGCCGGCCCGGTACTATATCTCATGGGGGATTCACGAGTTGCAAAATTTTAGTTTTAGGTAATAGTCAATAATGCATGTGAAAAGCTATTTCTTTAGGAACTGAAGGCATGACCCATCTTGACTCAAGACTACAAGCAGTTCCACCTTTGTGCCTCGGGAGGACTGAAAGCAATCAAGATGGTACCTGAGCCGTTGTGCTCCAGGGTGAGACAACCACTACCGAGGACACGAAAAAGAATCACCGGTCAACAGGTGAAGGAATGCTGAAGCTTTTTATCTGATGAACCTTTTTGCTGAATTCCAAACCCCTTGCCTGCATTTCTCCTTACAAAAAGAGTCAGTTTGCAATGGAATGTAAGACAGTTTGTTAGGGTGCGTAACTGGAGGGCTTCCCAGAAGTAGGCCATCTGAGTAAAGCCCCACAAAGATTCAGTCCCTGTCTCAGCTTATTGGTTCTGGTAGGTGACAGGCAGCATGGACACTGGCTTTTCCGGTTTCATGTGTGCTACAGCAGGAGGTGGCAAAATATAGCATGAGCTATACGCAGTCCTATACCTGTTTGTAAACCAAGTTTCATTGGATTACAACCTCAGCCACTCACTCACATATCGTCTATGGTGGCTTTCTCTCTATAGTTGCAGTTGAGTAGTGGCCACAGGGACAATAGGGCCTTCAAACCCTGAAATACTTATGATCTGACCTTTATAGACCTTGGCTGCCCTTCCTGGGTGCACTTTAAAGTCATTTTCAGAAAAGTACACGGTGTTGGGTGGGCCACACTCTAGACTCCATCTCCAATCTTTCCGGATGGGATCCAGGAATCAGCATTTGTAAAAAATTTAAAAAGGTGGTTTTAACGCTCACCCAGATTATGAATCACTGTTACATCATGCTGCTTCTAAAGCACATTATATTCAAAACACATTTCAGGTTCCAAGTGCATTTTCATATGTGACACGAGATTGGGTAGAGCCCTCCCATACTGTGCTTCACAATTTTTGCTAGTATCAGAGTCCCCTGGAGAGCTTGTTAGAACTCTGCTTGCCAGGTCCTGCCCTCCCCGCCGGAGACTCTGATGAGCAGGTCAGGGGTCTGGCTGCAGAACCAGCATGTCCAACAAGTTCACAGGTGGTACTGATGCTGCAGACCCATGACCACATTGCTCAGTACTGACTTAGATCAAAGGGGCCAGTATCTGTAATGAGAGAGTCAGGTGCTGTGAGTCAGGGGACAGGATTAGGGATAAATTTATGGACCAGCTGCTGGGATTGTTTCAGACCACACTGTGAAGACCCTTAACTTCTCTGCCCAAATCACCCTTGTCCTCCCACCCCTCTGCCCCACCTACATATATGACTCCAAATCACGCCATTCTTGTTCCAGGCCTCCATCCCCATATAGGTTCCCATTTATTGTGTTTTTAAAATCCCTGGGTAGTATTTTGAGTCTTGTAAAGAAACTGTATTTTGAATGAAGAGAGGCAAGATGGTAGACACGAGCAAAGCTCAGGCAAAAGGGAAAATGAATTCTATGTTACAAAGTAGTAAGTTGGGTAAGTACAGGTCTGTCATGAAAGTATGGAGCCAATGTCAATCAAGGTCTGTCTTGAAAGTATCGAGCCAATATCAATATCATTAGAAGTTTGCGTGGCCAATACTTTCGGGATGACTGGTATTTGTGGGCATGATGAATGTGGAAACACAAAATGAAGAAAAGGCAACAGAGACAGGCAAAGTCAGAGGGCCTTGGAACCACAAAAACAATTTTATTTTGAATCAGAAAGCAACAGCAATGGCGAGAATAGTCTGGGCTGAGTGAGGCCTTGGCAGTGTGACTCAAGCACCAGGGATTGAATTAGTCCGGCTTAAAGGAGCAACACAGAACACCGGCTTCCCATTTACAAACTCAGCACATCACCACCAGATCTTCATGACACGAGTTAGTGGATTGATTCCCATTCACACTGGCTTGGGTTACTTTACGGCTTCCAGATTTTGTAAATATTTCAGAAGCGAAGGGGCCACTGCAGTGAAGATATTGGTGTCCCCTTTTCTTCTCTTTTTGATCTATCAGTCATTGAATCAGTTACAGGAAAAGTGGAAAATAGTTGCAACAGTTTTGCTTTTAAAAAATCCCCAACGAACAAGTTTCTCATCTGCAGCCCAACTCATGTTTTGGGCCGGACAATTCTTTGTCATGGGCAGCTGTGCACTGTAGGATGTTGAGCAGCATTCCTGGTCTCTATTCGTGAGATGTCAGTAGCACCCTCTCCCAAGTTCGAACAACCAAAAATGACTCCAGACATTGACAAATTGCCCCCTTGTTGAGAAGCACTATTTTGAAAACAACCTTCCTTCCCCACTATTCTCTTAACATTTTATAAAAGTAGACCAGGTAGATCATCAACTTCCCAACATCAAAAGCACACGCAAGTGAGCATACATGTGTGTCTCTGCAAGCAATGCATATACGCCTGGAGCCCAAATGGAAGTCCATGTTCACTGGAGGGTGCTGGTTCAAGTCCTCAGCCAGTTGAAGGTCAACACATCAGTACCGTAACAAAATGCCTGTTCGTCATGTTCCATTTTCCTCTTCTTCAGCAGAAACCATCATTTGTTACTTGCAGTCAGTTTTTGAAGTCATTTTCTTTTAAAGATATAAAGAAAATCTTCATCCAGGCTTCCTCATCTTAATATATTTAGATTCCTACTTGAATTATGTTGGCCAGCCACTTTGACATTAAATCCAGGTTTCTTCATTTGTATCCATCAAGAAGAGGTGCCATACTTCTGAGTTTTGTTATGCGGACTGGCTGCATAACTCGAGGCCCAGTGCAAAATGAAAGCGCAGGCCCTTTGTTCAAAACTATTAAGAATCTCAAGATGGCAACAGCATTGTTCACATCAACAGGACAGAGCGGCACCTTTAGCTGGCACTGCATCAACTTGGCTGCATTAATTGGCACTGCCATCTCTTTCTCCCCTTAATCACAATGCTTCTTGTGAAGTAAGGGCCTCAAAAACAAAATACTGTGACCCCCGCTCCATTTAAAGAATTGTACTGCAACAAGGGTATATAGCATATATTTTTTAGACTTTCAAAAAAACTCCACATGAAAATCTTTTCTACATCATTATAGTAATAAAAGTAAACAATATAGACTTCCGCCATATACATATTTTCTGGTAAATACGACAACATGGACATAACTGCTATTATCCACAATGTTTTTAAGTTAGCAAAGAGTGACACTTCCACAACAAAATTATAACATAATCCCTTGTCCTTATAAAAATAGTCAAAACATAACCTAAATAGCTTGAAGTGACAATTTGAATAGTAACTGTTTTATATTGAAAAACATTATATTCATGGAAATATTATCCTTCTGGTAAATGCTTTACATCAACATTATAAGGCAAACTGTAGCACTTATTGGTACCTGGAGACCATGAATTTTAGACCCTTTTATTTAAAACCTGTTAATGTACAAAGTGCATTAAAATACTTGTTACTCAGCTACCAAAAACAGTATGCAAAAATTACTAAAACAACACTTTCAGTTTATTCTGGGAAGGCAAATACACATTGTTTTTATATTGTAAAAAAATCCAGAGAATATTTTTTCCATTGAGGTGTCCATCTTTTAGTTGTGAAATTGTCCTAAGTAGCTATCAAAATATGCATCTGGGTATAAATAATATAGTAAATATATAGACTCTATCTGTTAAGAAAAAAGAGAGCATCCACCAGTGAAGAGGTCAGAAACACCGGAAGCCGCCATGGCATCCACACTTGAAATCACATGTGATGTTGAAACAGTGGGTCTATGGACAGAGTGAGTGCAGGAGAATAATTGGTTGATTTGGTAAAAAACAAAATCACTAAAAACAATGCCTAAATCCACTAGCCCGTTCAGTCAAAATGGCTGACCCAGTAGCCCAGATAAATATTTCAGCACATGAAACGATTTGTAGGTGTCATGCCCCTCGTCAAGGTAGAACCAATGCCAGATTCCAGGTCCAAGGACTGCCTGAGAAAGCCTTAGCCCATCGACCATTCCGACATGTCAGATCAGCATGCCAAGAATCCCATCTGATGTTCTATTAGCAGGTTCTGTTGGCAGGTTCCAGTGTGGGAGTAGCAAATTTGATTTTGTCTTATAACTCTATGGTAAACTATACTAGAATATACAGGTACAGAGGGACTTCCACATCTCTCAAGATGTGTTTAATAAAAGTCAGTTTATAATAACTTTTGAGGCATGTGTGCTAGTGAATAGTACTTTATGCAATGTCCTTTGTCATTACCAACTCATAAGTGTTAAGTATTTTGGGGGTAACATATTTGAACATAGTAGTAGTGGTCAGGGGCTGTATGTTGATGTCCTGGAGAGCAAAATCAATGCACAGTGGTGCTGCCATTTGTGATGGAAAATGTTTATTTCCCCAGCCCCAGTGACAAAAGAAAAATTATTTGGGTGGTGGGAGTGGGGGATAGGACAGCTATTAAATTCAGTGAAGAAATTTTACAGGCCTAAAGAAACTATTAAAAGGAAGAATGAAATAGATTTATATCACAAAATAGAATCCTACTTCTGAGGAAACATAAGTCAGCTTGAATTTCTGAATAATCAGTAGGATTCAAAGTGACTATTTTCAATTGCAATCTCATTCTTAATGTTCTCCCAGAATCCTTAATCCTGGGAAAAGCAGGGAAAAATATGGCCAAAGGTTTCAGAACCTTCCTTTCCAACTATCTCAGCAGCCATCAGAAGGTAATTAACGACTTGGCCATTGGCAGATCCCAAGCTCCAAAGTCAATTCTGTCCATTGTCCTGTTCACTCTCCATTTTAGTTGACCTAACAAAAGCTTCTTACATCACAGTAAAAACACCTCAAGATAAACCAAAGTAAGAATTCCCCTTTACTTCCCTATTAGGTTCAAAATTGTTTTATTTTTAAAGCAGTTGCATATTCTGTTATGCACTGTCATACACTAGGATGAAATAAAGATGGTAAAGAGCTGATAAATGTATGAGCCTCTTAGTGTGCAAAACCAAATAATTCCTAAAAGAGTTGTAATCCCCATTATGCTTCTTTATAAATAATCTATAAAATTTCCTGTAAATACAAAACCATTTTGAAGAAATTATTAAAGACTGTACTTAATACAAAACATAGTAAGTGGAGGACAGGCAATCACATGTTGTGAGACCTATCTTAGCTAATTTCTGGATACTTTTGGGTGAAATGTAATCACTCTGGAAGCCTGTGCTTTCTCTGTCTCCTAAATGGTGGCTATGAGACTTCCTATTCCCCAGAAAGCACCTCCACGTGGCCAGGTGCTCATGGCAGCTGCTCTGTGCAGTCCAGATGGTCTGGGATGGGAAGCCCAGTTATAATGGTCAGACATTTGTTCCACACGGTGAACGTGGGGCACACAGGCTGCGAGAAGGTGATGTCGAAGGTGTAGAGGTGGATGGAGTTCAAAGCATCGTAGAAGGCGATGGAGCCATTATCATAGTCCAGCAGGATGCCGACACGCCGGAGGTGGGGGGCTGGCTCAATGGGGATTTCCTTGCTGTTGTGTCTCACCACCCAGTTATTGTGGCAGCGGCACAGTGCCCAGGAAGCAGAGTTCTTCCCAATCCACTCGTGCTTCGGGGCTGACTTGTATGCAAGGCCAATGGCGTACCTGCAGAAACGAAACAGCAACAGCAAAAACAATGAGCACACAGCACATGTCTGTGAAATCCTTCCTTTGGCCCTCAGGGGTCATGAGAACATGATGCTCTGTTGTCCCTGTTCATTTTCTTCAGTGAAAGCTTGGCAAGAGCCCTGACACATGTGTTCCTCATCTTATCCCCTCCCAAACATATAGTGGGCAGAAAGGGGCCATTGTATTGACCCACATCCCTGATTTCAGTTCAGACATCATGAGAGAATTTGAACTTTGTGTTTTGCTGCCTTTTTTTTTTTTACCATCATGAGGACTCACACAATGAATTCTCTAGACCAGCACCGTCCAACAGAACTTTCTGCAATGATTTAAATGTTATTCTCTGTTCAATATGGTGGCCAGAAGCCACATGTGGCTACCAGGCACTTGAACTTTGGCTGCTAATAATGAGAAACTGAACTTCAACTTTATTTCATTTTAATTATGTGAAATTATTTAAATAGCTGCACGTGGCCCATGGCTATGTGAACAGCACTACCCTAGACTTTGCCTCTTGACTGCTGAATTTTTCAACTGACAACACATCTGTCATTTTCCACAACTTTCAAGTCCACTTTGCAGAACGCAATCATGGAGAATGATTTTCATTTATGGGGATAAGTTTCTTGTCACCAACACCCTCGGTTTTCTCATCTGTAAAGCAGGGACAATGACAGTCTCCATCTCCAAGGGTATTTTGAGGAGTAAAGGAACGACTGCATGTGAAATCCTGGACACAAGGCTGGCATGGAACATTCAGTAACTGTTGTTTTATTATTTTTGCCCATTGACATTACTAATCAGTAACAGATTCAGAACTTAAACCTATGGTTACTCAAGAGGCCACAAACAACATTCTCTAAGGCCTACCCTCACCAGGAACCGTGTTAGTCTTCGCTGCCAAGAGCTGCTTGTCCTGCTTTTATTTCCTGCTACACTTTTAAAAATTCCAAATGTCTTTGAGCAGATGGATATCTTGGTTATTCTAAATGTTCTCTCACTACTCAAAAGCATGTTAAGAATTCTTTTCACAGTGTTCTAAGCTTCTTAATCTCTTTTTATCCCATTGAGGTATGGCTCTGTGATATTTATAGTATTTGTTATGAAGAGAAGCAAAACCCATCATTCTTAATAAAGACTGACTGATTGAGAGCTCAACTTTTAATACGTTACAGCAGAAACTAGTGTAATTAGATATTGACATTATGATACCATACCCAATGCAGAGAGGACAATTTCATTGGTCTTTGAGAAAATTACATTCTTTTAAAAATCACATGCTGGTCTTAAAATATAAGCAATTTAAAAGTGCTTTGTTTTAAAAATCAGTGACTTAAAAAAAAGAGAATGGAATTGATAATCCATTAACCCCAGTGTGTCAACCTGTTTGCCATCGATTCAGCTTCCTCTCTCCCCTCTCACAAAGCCTGACATGTGTCACAGGGAGAACCCTCGAGCTGCATTTTCCAGAATCCTCTTTTCAGTTGGAGTCTGGATCAGGTTCTGCCACTGTGACTCTCTTGCACAAGACCCAAAAGTTCTAAGAGGAGGGGAAAAACCTTTTCCAGAGAGCAGACAGCAGACAGCAGAGGTAAGACTTACGGATGCTTTTGGGCAAATTCCTGAGCACACTTGCCTCTGGGCTGTGGGTCACCTTCCCACGCCCACAGCACACTGGGCTTCATGGCCTGGAACAGCGGGCCCCCTGACCTGTGCTCCCGGCCCTGCCCCGGCTCCAGTAGGCCCCTGGTTCTCGTCTTCCTTGGAGTACCTAGGACAGCTTCTGTTTTCCTGTTGAAGCCTAACTGAGGCACTTTGGAAAGGTTTTTGCTTTGCCAATTTTTTTTTTTTTTTTGGTATTTTCCACATGAACATTCTCTATGCCCCGGTAGACACCATTGCCATTTCTTCCAGATAATTTGGAATGCAAATTTGCATCACAAAATAGCCATATGTCTGTATTGTTTCTTTCTTGTTGCAGCAAACCATTTAAATTTTTTATTAAAGAACTTTGACATTTATTTCCCATTTGAACCTTAAGTGAACCCCCTATGAAGTAGCTGGTGCAGGTATGACTGACTTCATTCAGCAAATGGGAAAACACAGAGACGGTTCAAATTAGGAGCAAAATCCAGGATCTTGCCCCCTTCCCCTTGACTTCTGGCCCAGTAATGCCTGAATCCATGTTTAGTTAACACCATTTCATAAAACACCAAGTTCACATTAACAGCATTAGACAGTTAAGAACTACATGTATAGTCCATTAAGCAAAGGAAAATACCATTATATTATCATTAATCTGAAAAATTATGCACATATTTCTACTGAACTTGAAAGGAGCAGGGAGAAGGTAATGTTCCATTAAGTTACACAGTGAGACTTGGAGAATTAAAAATGGATAAAAATTATGTTTCTCAGAGCGATGTTAACATGCCCCATTGCATGGATCATAACATGCATGTTAATTTAAAGCCAAGACTATATTTCATGAGAAAATACATGTGTCATTAGCTGTAGCAAAGCAAGGCATCACAGGAATTGATTATAGAAGTCACCCCCTTGCTCGCTAACACCTCCCAGGAAATGTTCAACTATGTTCTACATGGGAATTTTCTGAAATGGACACAATCAGGTTTGTAAAAAACCGAAGTGTGGCAATTAATTTCAAATTTTTCCCTTCTCATGAGTTGGTTTTGACATCTGGAGGGTGTTTTTCAAGGTAATGCTGATCTGTGTTTATACAACCGAAGTGGTCTGGCAGAATTTCCCGCACCATTCATCAATGGGAATAAGATCATAATGATCAGGTATCATTTATCATAAATAGTTATTAATGGGCTTGTAATTATTTAGACACTGGATTCTCTCCCAGACTAATACAGCACATTAATTAACTAGAAATGTTTGCTCATCTGCACCTGCAAAAATTCATTGTATTTTCCTTTGGGCTTTTATCTTGCCCCGGTGGAGCTAAAAATTATAAATGCCAGTCTGGACCAGAGCCGAGTGGGGTGGAAGGATTCCTTTTCCATCCTCCGGCAGGATGTTGGAACAGGAAAGGGTTCTGAGCAAAGAGAAATGTGAGGATCACAATAGAAGAAAACCTACTTGGTTGGCCAAGGTAGGTTTTCATGTTGGGAGACATGAAACACCCAAGCTGTGATTTCACTTAACCTGTACAAATATTATTTGCATCAACTTGAAAGGATTTTAGTAAATAAAAGATGTTTTAGCATCCCCCTCAAAAATCACACTGGTATAATACTCATCATCTTTAGGTTACACAGTTTTATTTTATTTTATTTTTTTTTTCTTTTCTGGTGGTGGTGGTGGGGCGGTGGGTGGTGGTGGTGGGTGATATGGTGGTGGTGTTTTTTTTTAAGAGCAAGGATTAACCTATTACTCAATAAGTATACCACTGGAAGTCCTACAGAGTAATTATGATGTTTTGAAAATACAGCATGTTGGTTAACAGCAGAGATCAGCAGACTACAACTCGTAGGCCAAATGTGGCCCTCTGCTGATTTTTACAAATGAAGTTTTATTGGTGCACAGCCGCACCCATTTGTGGCTGTTTGGTCTATGGCTGCTTTCCCGCTATGAGTAGAGTTGAGTAATTGTGACAAAAATCACCTGGCCTGCAAACCAGAACTATTGGCTCACCAGCCCTTTATAGGCAACATCTGTGGGCTCTTGGCTAAGCATTTGCACTCGGGCCCTAGCTGGCGTGGCTCAGTGGACTGAGCAACCGGTCTGTGAGTCAAAAGGTTGCAGATTTGGTTCCCAGTCAGGGCACATGCCTGGGTGGCCAGCCAGGTCCCTGGTTGGGGGCACGTGAGAGGCAACCACACATTGGTGTTTCTCCCCCTGTTTCTTCCCCCTTCCTTCTCCTCTTTCTAAAAATAAATAAAGAAAATCATTTTTAAAAGTTTGCACTCTGGGCCCTGGCTGGTAGCACAGTGCATAAGGCGCCAGGCTGCGAACCCAAAGGTCGCAGGTTTGATTCCCCAGCCAGGGCACATAACCAGGTTGCAAACCAGGTCTCCAGTCAGGTCTGTGGCTGGAGGCAGGTGAAACGCAACCATACATTGATGTTTCTCTCCCTCTCTGCCTCTCTCCCTTCCCCTCTCTCTAAAAATAATGAAATAAAATCTTAAAAAAAAAAAAAAGTTTGCACTCTGATTGCAGACTTCTTAACTGCTACCTATGAGCTTTGCGATCTTGTGACCTTGGGCATGTGCTTCGGTCATCCCCTCTGTGAAATGGGATTCTAGCACCTACCCTTATAAAGTTGTTAGGATAAATGAGTCAACTCTGTAAAATGCTTAGACTAGTTTCTGGCGCATAGTTATGCTAGATGAGGGCTGGTTAAATAAAAATAAAGTAGATCCCTTTTTGAGCCATAGCAAATAGGCAAATTTGTGAGACAGCCAGCCAGAGTAAGGAGCTTGGTTTTGTAGCTGTGGAATAGGCAAGGTCAGCTTTGTGAGGTTTACTTGGCAAGGTAAACTAATTTCAAAGCAGACTGCACCCTCAGGCTTAGAAAGTCCCTGGTTTGGATCTACCAGACCTTTTGAAATGATTCCCACCCAGCCAAGATCACTGCTTCCTCACAGCCTTCAGCTCTCAGCCATTTGCACCAATTAGCCCAGTCTCAAATCAAAAAACATACATGGCAACAGAAATCAAGATTGTTTTAAGTAACGAAGAGCAATGTTTCAGCAGGTCTTGGCAAACTTTTAAAGTAAAGGGCCAGAGAGGTAATATTTCAGCTTTGTGGATCATAGGATTCTGCGTTAACGGTTCAACTCTGCGGTGGCTCAAAAGCAGCTGTAGCCAAGATGGAAAAGAATGCACGTGACTGTGTTCCCATAAAGCTTTATTTCCAAAAACAGGCAGCCGGCTAGGTTTGGCCCAAGGGCCGGAGTCTGCTGACCCACGTTTTAAGGCATGAAAGAGTAGTGTTAGCACAGTAGGTCTCCCCAGGGACAAGGACTTTCTCATAACTGCAATTCTTCAGATGAACTGAAAACAAGTGACTTTTCTTATTGGTTGCATGGTAGGTTGGATGATTGCTTGGCAAACATTCACTCCCTCTTTCCTCCCCACTGGAGGAATACACTGCCCTGCACCGTTGGCTTTGGGCTTGGCCATATGACCAGCAAATGAGAAGTTAGGAGACATGACGCAGGCAGAGGCTGGAGTGTGCTTGTATGGTTGGCTTGAACTCTTGGGCTCCTTGGGAAGAAGATGGCCTGGGTAGCCCACATATCCCAAGAGGATGGAGAGACGCACGGAACAGACCTAGATTCAACCTATAACTTCAAGCAAAACCCAGCTGAGATTAACCTTGCTCAGCTGACCCACAGGTGTGGCTGTTAATGAACAATAATAAATGACTTGTTTGGAGCCACTGAGTTTTGGGGTGTTTGTTATGCAGCATGACTGTAGCAACAGATGACTGATAAAGGTTTTCTGCATATTATTCTTTAAGATCGACCCTGGCATGTGTTGACGCTCTGACAAAGCATAGAAAGAGATATGCCTTTGTATAACTGGAGACAACAGATATAATTGCCTACCATGTGCTTCCACTGATGACCACCTCCCAGTAATGCCGGCCACTGTCAATGAACACGTTTCCAGCTACGCCATAGCTCCCTTGGCTGGTGAAGCGTTCAGGAGTGTGGCTCTTTTTGGATGATGACTCATCACGTTCTACTGTCAAGTTATCATGAGACACCTTTAGCTTTCGATGTGCAGATTTGGGGTCCAGCTTAAATGGTTGGCCTAGAAACAAGTTTACAAAACAAAAAAAAAAAAAGAAGAGGAAAAGGACTATTTTTTTAATATAACCAGTAACATTTTCCTTCGTGACATGTCTCAAAAATATATTTTATAGATGTAACCTCAGAGTATGTATTTATTCATTTTTCCTACTTAATCTCAGACAATTTATACCAGCAGAAATACTGAGTGGAGAAATTACCTTCATGTTTAGGAATATGTGTTTATCAGCAGTAAAATGAAGTTACTTGACTACTGAAATCAAGGCTTTGGGTTAAATGAGGGCCCTCCAGGACAATAGTTATTGTTCCTGTTGACTGGCTGGCTGGCAATCCTCTAACATGGCACCACAGTGACACATTCCAAATTGCTTTCTCTTGGGAGGTCTTAACATAAAAAATACCATGTTATATAACATAATATTTCTAGATCAAAAGATGTAAAATAAAAAGGAGGATAAAACAAAACACATGTGGGCAGAGACAGAGAGAGAGAGGACAGTGTTACGAGACACATATATAAAGCAGATCATTCTTTGTTGTGGGGCTGTCCAGTGCATTGTGGGATGTTTCCCATCATCACTGGCCTCAAACTACTAGATGCCAGTAGCATCTATCGTCAGTTGTGACAACCAAAACTGTGCCCGGACATCATTAAATATCCCCTCTCCGGGGTTGGGTAAGGATGCAAAATCACCCTTGACTGAGGACCACAGACCTAGGCAGATACCAGTAAAATAAAAAAATTCCTAAAGGAGTTATTAACTTGCTAATCTGCTACAGAAAATATTATCTGTCATTTACAGAGCCCCAACTGTGTGCCTCACAAACACACCTGTACACAACACACACACACACACACACACACTCTCTTGTAAGAACCCCTCCAGGATTATTTATTCTAAAAATGAAAAGTGTGAGGCACAGAGAAATGAATGGTCTCATAGCCTTTAAGAATCAAGTCAGTTTTGGAAGTCAGTGGAATTGGATGCAAAGTGCACTAGTCCCTGCTGGCTCTGTACTCACTTTGTGAGACTGTCGATGCTTGAGACAGAGGAAAGGAGAAGAAAGGGGGCAGAGGCAGCTCAGCAGAGCACTTACTGTTTGTCTTCAGCTTCCCGGGCTCACTGCTGCGGCTGCCCGCCTGGTTGATGGCTTTGACAACGAAGATGTACTTGGTGCCGCTCTGTAGGCCGTGCACCGTGTAGTGGTTCTGCTTGATGTTGGGCACAATCATCCAGCTATCCGCCGAGCTGCACAGACCTGCAAAGCCAGTCAGAGGTGGCGCAGCTCTTCGGGGCAAGCACGGGGCAGCCTCTGCACAGTTTTAGGTTGTCCGAACCATAAGTGCTTTCTCACTTCTTAGGGAGACAACCAATCAACTTGAGTGCTCAATGCCCTGCCTCTGGTAGCTCAACCTGTATTTATTACCATATATTCCTACTGTGTGCTCTAAATGAAAAAAAAAAAAACCCACTTACAATGACTATATTGCAAACTCTGTTCAGTATGGATAGGAGCAGCATGGGTGACCATTGAATGTTTACTTGTCATCAATTCTGAGACTCACTGAAAGTGGGAAGAGACTAGAGTGATGTATGAGGAGCTGACTTTACAGAAGTGAGTGTAGCAGATTGCATTTTTTGCCTCTAATTTGCCACCCCACCCAGAATCATGGCCTAAGAGACTTGCAGCTCCTCCCTCTAAATAGGTGGGATACATTTCCTTATCACATGACTTTGAATGGTCACATGACTTGCTCCAGGCACTAGGATGAGGCTGCAATGCCGCCGCGCCAGTTGCAAGAGTAGGTATTACAAAGACTTGAGAGCCTCTGTTGCCCTCTTGGGCCTCCGCCTCTGCCACAAGGAGAACATTCTCCAGAGAGTCTGCTCACCCAGATAGGATGAGGCGCAGGGAACAGCTGGCTCTACTGTTCTGCCAATGAAGTGGGGAAGCCAACAGAGACTGGCCAACTCCAGGCTAACTCTGACGGGAGCTAAGAAAATGACCATCGGGGCTAGCTGTGATCCCTCCTGAGTGTGGCCACAGTTAACTGACTCAGGAAACATGTGCCTGAACACCCTGCAGCAGTGGCAGCAGCGGCACCAATGGGGCGCTCAGGAAAGCATTTACAGGCCCTTGAGCCGCTGCGCCCCTACAGGGCTGGTTTCAGAGCAGACTGGGGCCCCTGCTCTGGCTGTGCTCTACAGGACATGGGCTGGGGAGCAGGCCGAGAACTTAGGATACTTGGAAGAAGAAGCAGGAAAAAGGAAGCCCATTTCGTTTTACAGCTGGCTGATGCTGAAAACATCTCTTTGCTATTGGGTCCAACTTTCCTCTCTCCCCTCTCTCCCTGTCAATCTCCACTCTAATAGAACCTTTCCCCAGCTCCTTGGTGACTGGGCTGTCATGAAGTTTCCTGACTGTGGTGAATTTTCTTCACCAAGGTTTTGGTAGAGGGCCTGCCCCCTGCACTTCCTAGGGTCTCTAAACTCTCCATCCTTTCCTTTCAGTGGATCTGCAACTCAAAGGCTTAGTTCTTTTGATCCTGAGTCAACTCATACCTTACCATACTCTAAAGAACCAGTCCCTTAATATTTTTTGAGAAATATTCTCTGAGAATCTAATAGAACATTTCTGTAGAAAGAAGTTCACATGTGCATATCCACACCAACTTACAAGTACTTGCATAGCATTTTAAGATATTCACACCCTATGAAGTCTGTCTTTAAATACTACTAAATACTTCCTCCAGTCTTTGAATTCATTGCTCATGGTAGTCTCACAGTTGAGAAAAACGTAAAAGTACTTGGTCAATTGTGAAAATACCCCACATATGATTTGCATCTTGGATGCACCTTATTTTCAGACATACTTCAGTGAGTCTTTAAAATACATACTATATCTATCTATCTATCTATCTATCTGTATGTATGTATTTGACTTTGGGAACTTTCTATCATCTCTTTCCATTCCCACCTGGGAACATTTTCACCAGGGGGACTGCTAGATTTGACAAAGTCAACATGAAGCAAGGAAATAGGTGAGGCTCAGGGAAGAGGTTGCATGTGTGTATTCATGTTTGGAGACACCACCACCCCTCACCCCACCCCCAATTTTCCCTACCTTTTAGCTCTCTGTTCGCCTACAAGTTCTTACTTGTGTAAGACTGAGGGAAACATCCACAAATAGTTTAGCAACACGGGGCTCTCCCTACCACAAACCATTCTGCTAATTGCTCACCTTACCTTTTCCTTGAACATAGCTGTAATAAACTCAATACTTCTGGATAGTGCCACAGCCAAACAGTAGTAGACTTTGATCCAAGCAAAGAAGGGTCATTTTGAACTCTGAGTTCTGGGCCCCAGGAAGCCTGTAACTCACTTTAGATATTTAATAATAATATAGTAAAGGCAACAAGACAAAACAACGAGCTTTTCTATTGCCTAGGATAATCCACTCATATTCCTAGCCCCTTCTCAACAGCACCCAGGCATGGATGAAAACAGTAACGGCATTCAGTACAATCAATGAGAATCCTATCAATGTCACTGCTTTTACACTGTTCCTGTTTAATTGCGTTTGTTACAGTAAAATGACTATTGTGGTCAAAGGAGGCAAATGTAAAAATGTTCCAATAAACTTCACATCACTGTACAACCCAAAGCCGGGTTTAATGTGGTAGGGGACTACTTTCAGCAACATCATAAAGCAGATGTCTGGAATTGCTGCAAACTGCAAGTTGGCCTACAGTCCAAAGTCTTAACCCAACAAAGAAGATGTAATGTTTCAGGAACCTTTTCCAAACACAAAAATGGCCTCTGACTATCCTAATTGCTTTGAAGAGGTCACTAATTTTTCCTTGAATACTAAAAGAGCAAATGTTTATGAAGTAGTAAAATTTCATTGAATAGCTTTACACATGGACAATGTAGTTTCATAAAGACTAACAACGATTGCTGTTCAGACGTACTTTTTATAGGATTATTATTGCCAGAGTAATCACTGAGAAGTTGATTAAAAATGCCAAGAAAGCACATTGACCATTTTCTTTTGGGGGATGGAGTAAGTGGGGTGCCTTGGAGCGCACCAAGACCGCGTTGCTAGCATTGGCCTTGCGCCAGCGCCACTTAACTCTCTGCCTCCACGCCCCACTGTGTTGGGACTGTTGGCCAGCTTTTATTCGTCTCTTTATGAAACACCCACTAACCATCGTGACTGAAGCTTCACTTTCCTCCAAATTCATTTCCAATCATCTTTCGGGGTATTCCGACACTCACCTTTTCCAATTCAGCTTGAGTAGTAACACAACAATGGAACTTGGAAGATAATTAGCCCGTAATGAAACTTAATTGAGTTTTTCAATTTTGTACATTTTTTTCTCACTCACAATGGGTCAGAAGCATTTCCCTATGTAATGCTTCTCATTACAAGATCCTAATTACATTTGGGACTTCATAGCCTTGTATAACAACTATCATCTTGTCCTAAAACGTTATATATAAAACATGCAACATGAACACCCTTCGGAGAGGCTGCACACCAGCTTCTGACATCCTTTGTCTAACAGATTAGACAGAAGTGAACATTCTTTTCCTTCTTTTCTATGAAAATAGTATATGTTCAATACCTTTCATGAATGTTTTCAAAATGACTAAAGTAAATGAAATATAATTTATTTGCCATAAAATCTTGAAGAAATGAATCTTTTGACTTTTGCTAATAATAAAAATAAACTGCTAGGAAAAGGCACTAATGTAAGCTTTAAAAAAAAGATTTTATTTATTATTTTTCAGAGAGAGGGGAAGGGAGAGAGAGAGAGGGAGAGAAGCATCCATGTACGGTTGCCTTTCGCCTGCCTTCAGCTACGGACCTGGCTAGAGACCTGGCTTGCAACCTGGTTATGTGCCCTGGCTGGGAATCCAACCAGCAACTTTTGGGTTCGCAGGCCGGCACTTTATCCACTGAGCCACCAGCCAGGGCTTAATGTAAGCTTTTAAGTGATGCATTAAAAGTACTTTTAGAGCCTGGTTGGTATGGCTCAGTGGATTGAGTGCCGGCCTGTGAACCCAAGGGTCGCCAGTTTGATTCCCATTCAGGGCACATACCCGAGTTGCAAGCCAGGTCTCCAGCCAGGTCCCCAGCTGGAGGCAGGTGAAAGACAACTACACATTGATGTTTCTCTCCCTTTCTTCCTCCCTCCTTTCTGCTCTCTTTAAAAATAATGAATAAAATCTTTTTTTAAAAGTTACAGTGAAAATTTCAATAAAAAAAAAGATTTCAGCCCTGGCAGGTGGCTCAGTGGATAAGGCACCAGCCTGTGAACCCAAAGGTCGCTGGTTCGATTCCCAGCCAGGGCACATAACCAGGTTGCAAGCCAGGTCTCCAGCCAGGTCTGTAGCTGGAGGCAGGTGAAAGGCAACCATACATGGATGTCTCTCTCCCTCTCTGTCTCTCTCCCACCCCGTCTCTCTAAAAATAATAAATACAATCTTTTAGAAATTCTTTAAAAAAAGTAGTTTTGGATAAACAATATGGACAACACTGTAAAATTAAGTACATATCTATTTATTAATAAGCTTATCAACATCTGTAATCATGAGTCTATTAATAAAAATGGAAAATAAAAAATAGGTAATGCCATTAATTTTGCATTTGAATGAATGAATTTGATTAGTGGGAACCTTTTCATAAGGCTAAAAAGCTCCATAGATATTATGTAATTCTCCTTCAATAGAATCAATTGGGGGGATTAACTAGAATTTATTTTGACAAGTGAAAAAACAAACCATGAAATAGAGACAGTAGATTTCCTGGTGGCATAAGGAGCTACAGTCAGTTTTGGGGCATTATATCTTTTAAATTTGCAGTAGACTTGCAACATTATATCTTGTCATTCACCTAAAGATCTGCAAAGGACATTCCTCCAAATGATGGGACAGATGGTCAAACAACATTGAAGGAAGGCCTTTCACACAAAGGTGGTGTAAAGTGCTATCATGTAGATAAACCTGGCAACCTACATTATTGACCTTTATCGTATCACAAAAATATCAGCCTTCATAAAATGCAACAATGGGTGAGTATAGTCTATATTTTTATAGGAATAATAACTTCGAATGTCTATGTGCTACCAACGTGGCAAACATAGAGCTAAGGCCTTTACTTTTGTTATCTTCACCATGGGAGGTTAAAACATTACCTTTTCTTACAGATAAGACAATTGACTCAGAAGCTATTAAATTATTTGCCCCAAATCACAGAGCTAGTGAGGCCCAAAGTTGGGATTCAAACGCAGGTCTCCCTCAGTCACTACAAATAGGTATAGTGTTAAAGAAGAAACTAATTTGAAAATGCTGCGTTTCAGTTATCTTTTTATCTAAATTTTTTCTTTGTTGCAATTTAATCCTGTGGGCACTAGGACATTCCTATGTTGGTTTACTGTACATGAAAGAGATGATCAAATCCAGACACCAACAAGCTAATGAGAACTCCCCAGTTGGATGAGCACCCTCACTGTCATTATTTCCCACTCATCCTGGGAAAGTGGGCCTTTCCGGCATGTGTGCCTTAAATAAGTCAGGTCTACAATCTTCATCAAACTATTTGCCTTTATTTTCTTGTGGCAACTCATTTCTGGGCACAAAATACTTTCTCTAGAATCACCCAGCATAAAGCTCTGAGTTTAGCCTGTTTTTGTCTATTCCATTTGCCTGTCTTGTTTTGGGATCATTTTCCATGGCAAGAGCATCAAGTCAAGTTACTCACCTTTAGCCACCTGAGAAACTCTAAGTTTCAAGCAATATCTATGGTCCTTTTATTTAGGGAACGGGGTGCAGAGCTAGCACTGAGTCAGGGTTCTAGAGGAGACTGCCTGCTGGTTCCACTTGCTGACTTCTCCCAGTGTCTACACCCTTTGCCATGTAGCCTGTGGACCCTCTCACTCTGACTCCCGGCTCACTCATGGGAGTTGCCTGGACAATGGCCAGGATAGGGACTTGGAAAGCATGTGTGCGATAGAGCCTGCCCTTCCACCCTCGCCTGTGCAGTCACTAGGTGGACACACTTGAGCTCAACTGCGATCGCAGGAGAGAGCGGGGCAGCAGCTGAGTTGCCCCAGTTCTCAGCCTGACGTGTGAGGCCGCCTACCCAAGACCAGCAGGACCGCTAGCTGACTCCCAGCGGATTCCAGGTGCACAAGCAGTGTACATCTACTGCTCCCTGCTACTTAGGCTCTGTGGCTGTTGGCTATTCAGCCACAGAGAATCAACTGACACAGGGCCCATTAGTCCAGGCCAAGGCTACATGTACTGTTTAAATGCCTGTGGTACTTGATTGAAGAAATTTCAGGAGAGACATAATCATCTGTGGTGGACATGTCTTTGTGTGGTCTCCATAATTCCCACTCCATACTATTCATAGCTTTGTATATTTCTCTCTCCTTGAGTGTAGGCAGGTCCTATGATCTGCTTCTAATGAACAGATATGACAAAGGACAAAGGTCTTATCTTCATTATCATTTCTGTGATATTACATTAAATGGCAAAGGTGAAGGGAGTTTGCCGATGTAAGAAAAGTCCCTAATCAGCTGACTCTGAGTTATTCAAAAGAAAGATCATTCTGGGTAGGTGTGAGCTAATCGGGCAAGCTCTAACAGGTGAGAGACTTGAAGTAGCAAAGTTCTCTCTGTGGCTTCCATGAATTCCACAACTATAATGAAATAAATTCTGACAGTGATCTGAGGGAACTAAGTGACTTCTTCTTTAATTGGACCTCCAGATGAGAATGCAGCCCAGCCAACATTTTGATTTCAGCCTTGTGGACCCTATGAAGAACGCCCAGTGAAACTACCGAGAATCCTGACCCACGGAAGCTGAAATAATAACTGGGTATTATTTTAAGGTGCTAAGTTTCGGAAATGTTCTTACACAATAAACAATAGAAAACTAATATAATTTTTCCTTGATCAAGGAAAAAACCGTTTCAGAGAAATATTCCTTATGTTGGCTAAGAAAAAACTTTTAGGTATAAAATGACTCCAAATGTTGCTTTTTCTGGTGACGTAATTCATCAACAGATGTTGCTTTTAGCAATCTTCTGTGTGTTTTCAGAGGATCCTGTTTTTTGTCTGACACAATCCTTAGTGATCCCAGTTCGCTTTTTTTTTTTTTTTTTTTTGCAACAAATCATCCCTCCATTTTGTATATGCTCTTCTCAGACATTCATGACATCCCTTTGTGATTGTTTTGGAATTTCTGACTATCTTCAGAATTTCATCTTTTTAAAACGAATGTTTGATAGAACCTCTGGTAAGATTTTCATTCAAAACATCCAAGGCTGGCCAATTAGGGAGTGGAAGGGCAAAGGGTTAAGGAGGGCAAGCCTAGAAAAGGAAGACAGGAGGAACCATTTGTTGGGCATGGGTCATTTACACTTTAGTCACTTAGAAGTGGAGTCTTTTAGCATGTCTCTTTTAAGTAATCTTAAGTCAAATTTGAAGCAGCACCAGATTTACTTGTGCTAGGAAACAACAATGAAGCTAAGAGAAAATAGGTTTAATAATAAGAGCACGTTAAGTTGATATCAATTTATTCAAAACATTTCTGTGTTGAAAAATGACTTCTATTCTACTTTGACATATTCTATTTTTATTTGCTAGAGAAGTTTCAAAGTTGCTCTCCGGAAAAGTCAGTTCTCCTGATCCTTTGCCATTTACTCAAGTCAAATGAAGTAGCAGTGGATGGGGAGGAGTGTCTCCTCTCTACTGTCTCTCTAGCTAGCTACTGCCATGTGAGAGCATTGACTGTCTCCAGCATCCAACACCTATGGGTCTCAGTGAGAGACAGGCCTTTCCGTTGCAAGTAAGGTCTGCGATTCTTCCCAGGTGGAGGCCAACTAGTAACATTTCAAATGATGGCCCTGTTCTCCTTCAAATGAGACCAGCTATCTGGTGCTCTTTGGCTATTCATTTTCTTATATCCCTTTCTTTAAAAAACTGTGAAATAGCCCTGGCTGGTGTGGCTCAGTGGATTGAGCACCAGTCTGTGAACCTACAGGTTGCTGGTTCAATTCCCAGCCAGGGCACATGGCCAGGTTGCAAGCCAGGTCTCTAGCCAGGTCCCCAGCTGGAGGCAGGTGAAAGGCAACCACACATGGATGCTTCTCTCCCTCTCTGCCTCCCTCCCTGCCCTTCTCTCTGAAAATAATGAATAAAATCTTTTTAAAATTGTGAAATAACACTCAGAAAAGTACATAAAATTAAATCTATGATATAACCACAAACAACCAGAATATAAGTAGAAAGTTCTATTAAACCCATAAACCACCATGTATTTCTTCCCAATGGTGCCACTCCCCTCCCAGAGGAAACCATCATCCTGCCTTTTATTTATAGTTTTTCCACCTACGTATGCACCTCTAAACAAAATAATTTTTAAGTTATGAATGTATAAATGGAATCATACTCATACATTCTTTTCCTGCTTCTTTCTCTTAACACTAGTTTGTATGATTCATCCATATGATTTGCTAAAGATTATCAATTTTCATCGCTATTTGGCCAGTTATTTTTACTAGTATAGTACAAGTGACTGCTATCATCTTCTTGGTTGGGAAAGACAAACCAATAACTATTGTGGATTCTTTCCTTCCTTGTCTTCCCTTGATGTTTAAATTTGGAGAAACAATCTATCACAAAGCAGTCACCAGAAAGAGAAACCAATAGGGTACGAGATACTCACTAACAACATTGGCTTGTCCGGTGAATATGGTGTACTGGAGCTCGTAGGAAACCACGCTGAATTCATCATCGGAGGTCCAGTGAACAGTGATTGTGTCATAGGAAGCTGTGCAGAGCTCTTCTCTAATTGTGGGAGGGTTGGGAGCTGTGGGTATCAAGAATGTTCATCAGTGGAGAAGGATTAACTGCTGGGATACATTTCAGAGTGCTGTGACAGTCCAAGCAGGTCTTTCTAAATAAGTCCACTACTATCCTAGAGATGGTAACCCCAACCCAAACACTTGGTTGATTTCTTACATGTGATTTTTAATGGGTCATGTGACTTTAAACTGAAAGCATGTTTAGGAGATTAAGCAAATAATACTCTCTCATCCATGAAAAATGCATGCTAAACAAAAGTAAGCAGGACTTCAGTCAAGATGGAGGCGTAGGTAAACACAGCTTGTTTCCTTGCATAACCACATCAAAATTACAGCTAGACTACAGAACAAGTATCAATCGGATCCATCAGTAAAGCAAGTAGTATGAAAGTCCAACAACTAGCGAATTAAAGAAACCACATTCATCCAGACGGGTGGGAGGAGTAGGAGGATGGCGACATGGAGATGTGGAATGGGTTGGTCCCAAACCCATATGTGGTGGGCACAAAATGGAAGGATATCTCAGGTATGAGGGATTCCAGCCCCACACCCAACCAACCAGCCCAGAGTTCTAGTGCCAGGAAGATAAGTCCCCATAACTTCTGGCTATGAAAATCAGTGGGAGTTGGGTAGGTGAAAGAAATTGCAGGATTCTCAGGCGTATTTTTTTGGAGGGCCCCACAAATGGACTTACTCCCTCTGGGCCCAAGCACTGGGGCAGCACCTTGAAGGGCACAACTGGCATATGGGGAGGAATTGAAATGTCTGACATCATGGCGAGAGCTGGAAGACAACTTCCTCTCAGACAGAACTGCAGCCAGTGGCCACTGTTCCTTTTCTGAGCCCTCCCTAGATACATTCAAACGAACAACAGCTAAGCCAGCCCTTGTACCTTTTGCTGTGTGGCTCTAAGCCAGGCACTAGCAGAAGCCATCTGCACATCTCTTTATAGCTTACACTAAGGGCCCCAGACAGAGCACAGGTGGTGGCTGACCTTGGTCTGAACCACCCAGGAAACTGCAGAGCCTGCACACCCAGTGGACAGTTACAGACCACATCAGAGCACCACCACCCAACCATATTCACAAGCCGAGGAGGAGGGTAGCTGCTGGCCAGTGGTCACAGCCAGTCCTACCAGCTGTCTGGCCTGAGTAAATCCCTTCCATTGACCTGCTAACAGCAATTAAGACTCAACTATAAGAGGAGGGAGAAGGTGCTGGACTGTGAACCCAAACGTTGCAGGTTTGATTCCCCAGCCAGGGCACATAACCAGGTTGCAAGCCAGGTCTCCAGCCAGGTCCGTAGCTGGAGGCAGGTGAAAGGCAACCAGACATTGATGCCTCTCTCCCTCTCTGTCTCTCTCCCTTCCCCTCTCTCTAAAAAAATAAAATAAAATAAAATCTTTAAAAAGGAAAAAAAAAAAAAAAAAGAGGAGGGAATACTGGGCCTGCACAGAAGGCGCACACTGAGTATCCAGTTTAGGGGATACAGGAGGCTGTGCTACCGGACCCTATGGGACACCTACTACGTTAATCTATGCTACCAAGGCATGGGGTCAAAGCAGCTCTACCTAACAAACACAGGGAGGCTGACAAAATGAGGAGACAAAGAAATATGATCCAAATGAAAGAACAGCAAAACTCTAGAAAAGGAACTAAACAAAATGGAGATAAAAAATCTATCAGATGTAGAATTCAAAACATTGGTTATAAGGATACTCAAAGAGCTCGGTGGGTACTTCAACAACATAAAAATGATCCAATCAGAAATGAACGAGATGCTAATTGGAATAAAGATCGATTTATAGGGGATCAACAGTGGCGTGGATGAAGCCAAGAATCAAACCAACAATTTGGAACATAAGGAAGCAAAGACATCCAATCAGTACAGCAAGAAGAAAAATGAATCCCCCAAACTAGGATAGTTGTAAGAAGCCTCTGGAACAACTTCAAGAGTTCCAATATTTGCATCACAGGGGTGCCAGGTGCAGAAGGCAAAGAGCAAGAAATTGGAGACCTATTTCAAAAAATAATAAAATAAAAATTTCCTAATTTGGGTAAGTACATAGACATAGTCCAGGAAGCACAGAGTCAAACAAGATGGGTGCAAAGAGGACCACACCAAGACACATCATAATTAATATGCCAAAGGTGAAAGATAAAGAGAGAATCTTAAAAGCAGCAAGAGACAAAAAAGAGAGTTACCTACAAAGGGGTTCCTATAAGACTATTGGCTGATTTTTCAAAAGAAACTTTGTAGGTAAGGAGGGACTGACAAGAAGTATTTAAAGTGATGAAAAGCAAGGACCTACAACCAAGATGGCTCTATCTAGCAAAGCTAGCATTCAAAATGGAAGGGCAGATAAAGTGCTTCCCAGACAATGTAAAGTTAAAGGAGTTCATCATCACCAAGCCATTATTATATGAAATGTTAAATGGACTTATTTAAGATAATGAGGCTCAAACTTGTGAACATTAAAATGACAATAAACTCACAACTATCAACAACAGAACCTAATAAAAAACAAACGAACAAAACAAAAACAAAAAGAACTAAGCAAACAACCAGAATAGGAACAGAATCATAGGTATAGGGATCATTGGGAGGGTCATCGGCTGGGAGGGAGAAGGGGTGAAATGCGGAAAGGGTGCAGGGATTAGGAAGCATAGTTGGTGGGTACAAGATAGACAGGGGGAAGTTAAGATAGGGGAAAGGGTGAAATCAGAGAGCTTTATATGCACAACTCATGGCCATGAAATGAGGGAAGGGTGGGACTTCGAGAGGGAATGGAGGTCTTAGGTGGAGAGGAGCAAAGGGACAAGAATTTGGGACAACTGTAATAGCATAATAAATAAAAATGTAAAAAGTAATCAAGATACAGTTTTGTAATTTTTCACTTTGGGGAGATGAAGAACTTTTGTAAAGGGCTCGATAGTAAATATTTTAGAATTGGTGCCCTCTGTTGCAATGCCTTAAACGCATTAGCATCATGAAAGCAGCCAATTTGTACCTAAATTGACATGGCCATGTTCCAGTAAAACCTTATTTACATTAACAGGTGAGGACTAGATTTGGCCTGTGAGCAAAAGTTTGCCAACTTCAAAATTATGTGATGCCACATAATTTATTTTTTAACTTTAATAAAACATCCTTGGCTGGGTAGCTCAGTTGGTTAGAATGTCATCCTGATACACCAAGGTTGTGGGTTTGATCCCCAGTCAGGGCACAAATAACAATCAATCAATGAATGCATCAATAAGCAGAACAAATTCTCTCTCTCTCTCTATCTCTCTCCTCCTTTCTCCCTTCCTCTCTCTCTAAAATGTCAATCAAAATTTAAATTAAAAAAATATAACAAATGAAAAAAGAATTAACTAACTTGATAAGTAGATTAAACTCAGTTCCAAAGTGAACATTATGCCTAGTGTGGAAAGGCATAACTCCACTATTATTAGCATGTTATTATTTTAAAATTATTCTTGAATTTATTGGGGTGATATTGGTTAATAAAATTATATAGGTTTCAATTGTGCAATTCAATAATACGCTTTTATATTTAAAATTGCACCTAATTTGGGGAAATTGTAGTTTGTTATCTTGTAACAAATTAGCCAAATAATTGTTTGAAAATTTTCTTTCATTAAATGTTTTAATTCCTTATTAAAAAAAGATCAATGCGGCCATTTTCTTCTCATTTTTCACTTTATAGGTGGCATTTCAAATTAAGAATAAGATTAACAATTCATCATATCTAAGAAGTATACTCTCCTTCCCCAAAGAAAACATGGTTCTTTGGCATTTAGTTAACTTTATGACTGAAGAAGGCTGATGTTTTATATCTTGAACACATTCTGGAACACAGAAATCTAAATCTTACCAAAATAATGACTTTAAGTTGACTTGTACTGGTTTGATGTCTGTGACTGGTTTTATGAGAAGAGTTTATGGGCAAGAAAAAGACTAGGCAGTGAGTGCTTTGCACTGGCAGCAATATTTTAGATCAGGGGTTGGCAAACGATGGCTTTGGGCCAAATCTGGCCCACTGCCTGTTTTCTAAATAAAGTTTTATTGCAACACAGCCACACCCATTCACTTATGTATTATCTATAGCTGCTTTTGTGTAACAACAGAGTTGAGTAGCTGTGACCATATGTCCTATGCAGCCTAAATTATTTACCATCTGGTCCTTTACAGTTAATGTTTGCTGACTGCATGTCATAGGTTCTCTGTGCACCAGAACCCAACTTCAGATGGACAGTTATTGGGGGTGAGGGGCATGAGGCTGGGTGAGAAAAGGTGAAGAGATGACACACACAGCAGTGTGGTGATGACTAGAGGGAGAGTGGGGTGGGGGAGGTGGAAGAGGTCAAAGGGGGGATAAATGGTGGTGGAAAGAGATTTGATTTTGGGTGGTGAGTGCACGATGCAGCGTGCAGATGATGTTTTGTTGAGCTGTACACTTGACAACTGTATGGTTTTATTACCCAATGTCACTTCAATAAATTTGGTTAAGAAAACAACCTAACTTCAAAAGGAGAAACATATCTGCATTCTACAAGTCAGTAGCGCCTTTGTTTGCACTGTTGCAGAGTTTACGTATGCTCTCAACTTTGATTAGGATTCATGAGTTCTAAAGAAATCCAAAGAGGGGAAAGTTTATGAAAATAATACATTTAAAACTGATTATTTTAATACTCTTCACTTGGCCACCTGAACGCATATCTGGGGCAAGTATAACACACAACCAGTGAGTTATGACTGCTGTATACAGTCAGTCAGCCCAGCTTCGTCCACTGGTTATTGAATACCTACATGTGGCAGATGGTGCACTAAGCTGTACACCACGACGAGGGTGCTACAGAGCTCTTACAGCATTCTTTCTGAGATACACATTTACACACGTGCCTCCTGAAGTAGGCGCGTGCAAGACATAGTGCCGTGTGCAGTGACTTGGATGTGGATGAATCGGGGATAGCACTCAGGAGATGCATTCTGTGGCGGAGGCCCAGCTGCATCACAAAACATGTTTATTGTCTGTGTGGTCCCTGTTAGCGTGGGGTCATCCTGCATGGATCAGTGAGAAATACTTACGCTCCCGTAATCTAAATAGTTCATTGAATTCTTTCTCCATCAACCATGGTGGAAAGATTTTGTTCTTTCTCGTTGCAATATGTGATTAAATGTAAAGAAAACTTATGTTCAAAATACGCAAGTAGCTGTGAGACACATGGCAGTAGCTGCAGTCAGGGAGGAAATGTCACCTCTTCGGGTTATTAACTTGACATACCACTTAGAGGCATGTCATAGGGAAAAAAAATCTTGTTTTTACCGGCAGGCGGGCTAACCCTGTTTTGATTAGAAACCCAATGGGTATGTCCTGAAAAGTCAATACCCAATTTACTGTAAATGAGAACAGGGACATGCTGCCAATTTCAATATTCATAGCCCCGGTACCAGAACTAGGATTTTCTTGCCTCTATCATAAACAGAACACAAGGAATGGTGGGCTAACACTCCGCAAACACTTCACTTCCTGCTTACACATGTCCGATAAACTATTTGGACTTGGCAATATCAGCCAAACATCGGATGCTAGGGCCAGGATTGATGTTATGTCTAGAAATGGGCCAAATTTGTATCTGAAGTTGACAGTTAAGAAGGCATAATAGCAGGTACCCCATATGGTGTTTAGTTTGGCATAAACAGCCATCGGGATGATGTATGATGTTCGTGTTACTCGTCAGTGCAAACTACTTTCACCATTTCCCCTTTAATCAGCACTTGGGCATTCACATAAAGATTAGAATGGGCACGCATCACTGAAATACTATTAAACAACAACTGGGACATGGGGAGGACACATCCTTATCAACAAGACACTGACTTTGTACAGAGCGGCATGTGTCCAGCCAAACATTTCTTGTGTCTTTTCTGCACTTGGGCATGGCCTTCTAAGATGCATCTGGCCCACAAGACACAAGTGGAAGTTTGCTAGATGGGTCTTCTGGGGCCAGCTTTTTGTTTTCCTGCTAAACAAAGACAAACTTGGCTGACAGAGTGTTTTGTTATCATTTCCCCCTTGCCTCTCTCTTTGTGTATAACTTGAGTATAGTACTGGGAGGTGGAGTCATTATGTTGTAATCATGTGGCCAAAAGGCAACACAACGAAGGTGGCAGAGCAGGAAAAGAGAAAGCCTGGGGTCCCAGGTCATCACTGAACTACTGCTCAGCCTGAGATCACATGCGTCTGTTCTGTTTCACGATACGAACGCTCCTTGATGGCTTTAGTCACTGCTAATTTGATTTCTGTTGTGGCAACCGTACTCTTGCCAACTGATATAAAAAAGCAATGGAGATTTTTACCAGGATGCCATCGTGAACAACAGCTCAGGTAGAGAAACTCCTACACCTGGACCCTGGACTGTTGAATACATTAGCTACAAACTACAAGTGGCTCTTTAAATTTCAATTAAGTTTAATAAAGTTAAATAAAAGCAAAAATTCACCATCCACATTTCAAGTTTTCCATAGCCCCATGTGGCTGGCAGCTACCATATTGGACAGCACGGACACAGAACGTTTCCCATAAAGTGCTAGTAGATAGTACTAGTTTAGATAAATCTCAGAGTTAAAAGCTTAAAGAGGATAGTAGTATATTCATAAGTAATTGAAGCCAAGTTTGGCTCTTTCTGGTAAGTGCTCTGTGAGTTCCTTTCTTTCTTCTTTAATAACAGTGGTTTGAAAGAAGCAGCACGTGAGAAGTGTGCAGGGCGACTCGCCTCCCCTGTAAACGCAGGAAGGCTAAAGACAGCACTTCAGGCCGTTGCAGAGAAAAGCCTGATCTGCCCGGTGCAATGCCCCTTGACTACAGAACTCCGTGCTCTCTCTGCACAGACCACAGAAACAAACAGCACACAATGCTTCCTCTCTCCTGCGAGCACGCGCACATGGAATTCGGGTGGAGAAGCTGAGGCTGCGCTAGGCGAGGCCAGTGGTCTCTCCAGGGCTGCACGGCGAGCTCAGTGCACATCTGGCTTCACCGTACCCGTGGAGCCTTCCTGCAGTCACAGGCACCAGTGGCTTCAGCTAACATAAACAAGGTCGCGTAAACAGTCCACATTCTACCGGCGAATGTTTTCAGTTCCCACTTTAGAGGTTAACAGCAAATAAAAATTTGGAAGCATGCTTAGGAATGGGAGCAGCCCGAGGTTTTCTTTTATCGTTGCTCCTTTGGATTTTTTCAGCTTGCCCCTCCCCGCCATCATGCCTTTGAGAAAGCACCGGATTGAAACATGGCACTAGGAAGTCAAACGTGACTTGGGGGAGGTTTGCTGTGGTGGCCTCTGCCAAGGTAACATTCAGCCTTTTACCAGAAAGAGCAGGTCTTTGGCATCTGTGCACACCCAAGTCAGACCCTGCCTCCACCACTGCCCTCCAGCAAGGTGGATGACCTCCATTATCTGCAAAAAGGGGGTTCTAATACCTCAACTTGATTAACAAGGTCGCACAAATAGCTGGAGCAAGGTGATGTTAGCATCAAAGTTAGCTCTTCTTTCTTTCTCTGCCCCTGTAAGAGTCGGATGCTTTGCCAACAGGAAATGGAAAACAGCCTCGCTACCCTGTGTAACTCTTTGATGAGCAACAAACCCATTATTTGTATTACTCACACTCTGAGAGTGAGCAGAATGGTAGCAAGCATGTAGTTAATGATGAGCTTCTCATTTTTCCTGCATCCCCAATTAGTCTTGGACTATGTTGCTTTGGTTGAAGAAAACGAGTGCCAGAAATTGTTTCCAGGAACGTTAGATTCCATTCTTAA
Organism: Noctilio leporinus; assembly: GCA_004026585.1. Lineage (NCBI taxonomy): Eukaryota > Metazoa > Chordata > Mammalia > Chiroptera > Noctilionidae > Noctilio > Noctilio leporinus. The sequence goes on along the minus strand of PVIW01011068.1, from coordinate 3,621 downwards.
AGCAGAAGTTTCCATGTCTGTTTTTTTAGGGACTTGATCTGGTGGCAAGGCATTTGTATCCCTGAATATACACAATAAAAGAAAAGACCCGCATAAAGACAATACCTGTAAGGTAATCCAGACATTCTAGCAATTTCTTCTCTCGGGAAAAATCTAAGGCAAAGGTGTCAAATGTGTCGTTGAGGTTGATTTCAGGAATTAGAACCTGGGACGATGCAGTTGCCATGGAGACCCTGTAATTTAAACAAAACAACTTTTTAGAAATGTCAAGATGGCTTTCATTGTATGGCACAGGAATGAAAAAAAATCATGGAAAAGAAATATCATTTAAAAATAGCGCAGTTCTTACATGTGAGCCTTCAAAGGACTCTCAGAACAGCACAACAGCAACAATGCAAATGAACTGAAGTTTAAAGAAAAGGCAGCAGAATGGCTTCCCCCTTGCTTTTTACTATGGGGGGTGGGGTGGGAATTCCCCATGGAGGTGAAAGAATATTCATATTTCATGTTGCTGTGTATTTAACAGCCTGGCCCCATCACATCTAACCCCAGCGAGAAGCACATGGCTGCAGGCATTTCTTCACACATCTGTCTGGGAAACTGTTTGTTCCTTTCAGACCCGACCCTGATCCACTTCAAAGAGGAGTCTCCAAAATTTCAAACTGCATAAAAGGCAGAGTGAAGATTAAAAAAGAATGTTTCCAGATATTGGATTAGTTTAATCAATTACTAGCCTCTCTCTAAAATAAACATTAAAAAAGGAGTTCTTGTCTGGCTCATTTTTATTCTCCTTGTATTCATTTTCTTGCACCATATTCCCAACAGATGGCATGGAAAATATTCATGAGGTTTCTCACAAATTCCCCCCATGGTTGTACTGTTTCTCCTCTTCATTTAGGGTTGCTAGTTAGGCTTCATGTTTATTAACCATAAAACAAGGTATTTGGTAAGTAGCAATCTCCTGCCCTGGACTCTCAAGTTGATTAGTCAGAACAATTTGACTAATTAAAATATGCAAGTGATTCTCTTAAAAGACAAGAACACTGTAGCATGATGTAAACCACTTCTGAGCATAGCAAACTGTGCTAAACCCGTAATCGTATTGATTTTGGTATTTTGTGAAGTTTGGTAAACACCGCCAAGGACCTACTATGTGTAGTAGTATACCATGTAGGGTGCTGGGAAATTCTGAGCAAAGAAACAACATTGAAATGATTTAGCTCTATATCTAGTTACTTATTTTTGAATTAAGGGCATTGGTATTCAATTATACAAAGCTACCTGACAGCAGCCATGGGGAGGATTCCAGGTCTATACTCATCCATTTAATCTAGAAAAATGTTAATCTGGTTACCCCAAGAGATAGATCTCCTCTTATGTTTCCTAATGTCTCTTAAAGCATTGGATTTTATACAGACAATACATCTTGTCTATAAAAAATACACTTGTGGCCCTGGCTGGTGGCTCAGTGGATAGGTGTCGGCTTGAGAAACCAAAGGTCGCTGGTTGGATTCCCAGCCAGGGCACATACCCAGGTTGCAAGCCAGGTCTCCAGCCAGGTCTGTGGCTGGAGGCAGGTGAAAGACAACCATACGTTGATGTCTCTCTCCCTCTCTGCCTCCCTCTCTTCCTCTCTCTCTAAAAATAATAAATAAAATCTTTTAAAAATTACACTTGTGAGTATACCCATAGAATATTATTTGTCCATGAAAAGAAATGAAATACTGATACATGCTACAATGTGGATGAAACTTGAAAACATTATACTAAGTGAAAGAAAGAGGCTAGACACAAAGGGCCACACATTGTATGATCCATTTGTATGAAATGTCCTGAATAGGCAAACCCATAAAGATAAAAAGCAGATTGGTGGCTGCTGGGGCTGGGGGAGGGGGCAAGAGTGACTGTTCATAGGTATGGGGTGGTGAAAATACTTTGGAACTCAATAAAAGGTAGTAATTGTATAACACTGTGGATGTATTAGATGCCACTGAATTGTACCTATTAAAATAGTTAATTTTGTTACATGAATTTCACCTCAATAAAAACTAACACCTACGAAATGCTCAAAATCTTTAGAAAAAATAGCTGGGTATAAAGTCAATATCCAGAAATCAAAAGCATTTTTGTATACCAATAATGAAATAACAGAAATAGAAGCGAAAAAACAAATCCCATTTACCATAGCAACAAGAAAAATAAAGTACCTAGGAATAAACTTAACTAAGGAGGTAAAAGACCTGTACTCAGAAAACTACAGAACAATGAAGAAAGAAATCAAGGAAGATACAAATAAATGGAAGCATATACCATGTTCATGGGTGGGAAGAATTAACATCATTGAAATGTCCATACTACCCAAAGCAATCTACATATTCAATGCAATCCCAATTAAAATACCAATGACAGTCTTCACAGAAATAGAAAAAATACTTCAAAAATTTATATGGAGCCAAAAACGCCCATGAATAGCCACAGCAATCTTGAGAAAGAAGAACAAGGTAGGAGGAATCATAATACCGGACTTCAAACAATACTACAAGGCTACTGTCATCAAAACAGCCTGGTACTGGCATAAGAATAGACATATAGATCAATGGAACAGAATAGAGAGCCCAGAAATCAACCCAGGACTCTATGGTCAACTAATATTTGACAAAGGGGGAAGGAACATCCAATGGAGTAAAAACAGTCTCTTCAACAAATGGTGTTGGGAGAACTGGTCAGCAACATGCAAAAAGATAAAACTAGACCACCAACTTACACCATACACCAGAATAAACTCAAGATGATAAAGGATTTAAACATAAGCAGTGCCACCATAAAGGTCCTGGAGAAAAATATAGGCAGTAAACTTTTGGATATCCTACGCAGAAATATGTTTACTGATACTTCACCAAAGGCAAAGGGAATAAAAGAACGAATCGACAAATGGGACTATATCAAATTGAAAAGTTTCTGTTCAGCTAAAGAAAATATCAGCAAAATCCAAAGGGAACCAACTGTATGGGAAAACATAATTGCCAATGATACCTCAGACAAGGGTCTGATCTCCAAAATATAGAAAGAACTAATGTGACTGAACACCAGGGAGACAGGCAGCCCAATTAAAAAATGGGCAAAGGACCTGAACAGACAACTTCCTGAGGAAGATATGCAAAGGGCCCAGAGGCATATGAAAGAATGCTCAACATCACTAGTCATCAGAGAGATGCAAATGAAAACCACAAGAAGATACCACCTCACACCTGTCAGAATGGCAATCATCAGCAAATCAACAAACAACAAGTGTTGGCGAGGATGCGGGGCAAAGGGAACCCTCATACACTGTTGGTGGGAATGTAGGCTGGTGCAGCCACTGTGCAAAACAGTATGGGATTTCCTTAAAAAACTAAAAATGGAACTGCCTTTTGAGCCAGCAATTCCACTACTTGGACTATACCCAAAGAAGCCTGAGACACCAATTCATAAGAACCTATGCACACCTATGTTCATAGCGGCACTATTTACAATAGCCAGGTGCTGGAAACAGCCTAAGTGCCCATCAGTGGATGATTGGATCAAAAAACTTTGGTACATTTACACAATGGAATTCTATACAGCAGAAAGAAAGAAGGAACT
>PVIW01011067.1:0-39941 GCA_004026585.1 Noctilio leporinus | reverse complement strand
AGGTGGATTGAGGTATAGGGGGGATTAAGAATATGTGAGGAGTAACTTTTGCAAAGGATATGTTGGGGCTTAATAGTTCATATTGCTCTCGGTATAATTCAGGTGCTTGAGATTGGCAGCAATCCCTTTCCTGATGCTGCCTCTTTTTCTTGGTCAGGACTTTACAGTCTATAGTCTATATTCTAGCCGGTCTTGGCACATGACAGGGCCTCTGATTGTCACAATAGGGCTGATTCTGAGTGTACGCCCCCAGGTAGGCTGGGCCTTCAGCAGCCTGGCTGGGTGTTAGGGCTGCTGGTGTTCTGGAGCCCACAGGGAGCCCCCTCCCACTCCTGGCGGAGGTTCCAGCCCAGTACGTGCCCCCAGCACTCCTGCAGGGCAGCTGGCAATTTCGCTGGTCCCTGTGACAACTGGTCCCGTCCCCGCAGTTCCGGGAGGAGGCCGGGCCTGTCAGTCAACACTGTCCAGGGTCCGCCTACACTGTCCCGCCCTTCCAGGGCGAGCACCACGACCCCAAGCCAATCAGCTCTCCATGGAGTCCTTTATGAGGCCTCTGTGATGAGCCCCTCCCAGGCGTGGGTGGCGCGGCCTTTGTCTCTGACAATGGCGGGTCTCCCGCCACTAGTTTCCGGCTCGCCGCCCGGAGTTTCCCGCGGAGCCTGGGGGCCTGTGTGGTTGCGCAGGGCTGGGCCTCCCCCCTCGCAGGGGCCCCCAGCCGCTGTTTCCCCGGTGGCCCAGCGGCTCCGTTTTTGGCCCTCTCGCCGCCCCGCTGGTGCACTTCCCGTTCCCCTGCTCCGGCTTCCCGCAGGACTCTTCTCCTCCGCCTCTAGCCGGGAGCGGAGCCTCCTCTCCCAGCTGCCAGAGCGAGTCTCTCACACAGTCCCTCCCCTGCAAGAGTTCAATTCCGGGTTCCCTACGGCGTTCGCCCTCGCTGCCCACACTTCTCTGTTGAGACTTCCAGTCACCCGCGAGCCCGGAGCTGGCCCCAGTCAAATGCGCCCCTCTGGGCAGAGCCACCCCTGCCCAGAGCCGACCTCGGCCCGCCGGCTGGTCGGTCGGGAATGCCCCACCTACTGTCCTGCTGGCCTCCTCTGCCTCTGGGCTCTGTTCCCCTGTGTCCAGATGCTGTCCGTTCCAATCCCTAGGGTCCTGAAGCCGTCTCACGCTCCTTATCCTGTCCTCTAGCTGCTTTGGTACTCGAGAACACCATCAGCACGGCTCTCTACTCTGTCGCCATCCTGGAGACTCTGTCACTTTTAATTATTAAAAAAGTTAACCAGAGATAATTGAATATCAACTGATCTTTCTTCTCTCTCTCTCTCTCTCTCTCTCTCTCTCTCCTCTTTCTCTTTCCTTCTGCTAAAAGGGATAAAATAAAAATGTTACATTATAACACAGAGAAACTGAAATCCAAAAGAAAGGTTTTACCAAAAATCAAACTTCTCTGTTCCTTGATCTTGGAACAAACAAAAATAAGGAAGTCATCAAGATTAGAGCAGAATTAAATAACTTAGAGACTGTAACTACAATTCAAAGAATCAATAAGTCCAGGAGCTGGTTCTTCAAAAAAAAAAATAAACAAAATTGACAAGCCTTTAACCAGATTCATAATAAAAGAGAGAGAAAGAGAGAGAACCCAAATAAATAAAATAAAATAAAATAACATAACATAAAATAAACAGAGCAGAAATCACAATGGATACTTCAGAAATATAAAGGATTGCCAAAAATATGACAAGAAATATGACAACATGGGTGAAATGAACAAATTTCTGGAAAGGTATATTCTACCAAAACTGAATCCAGAAGAAGCATAAATCCTGAAGAGACCAATAACAACTAGTGGAATTGAAAAAGTAATCCAAAATCTTCCAAAGCACAAGAGCGTCAGACCAGATGGCTACACAGGTGAATTTTATCAAACATTTAAAGAAGAACTAACTCCTATTCTTCTCAACCTATTCCAAAAAATCCAAGAGGAAGGAAGACTCCCAAACTCTTCCTATGAGGCCAATATTATTCTAATCCCAAAACCAGGTCAAGACACAACTAAGAAAGAAAACTATAGGCCAATATCTCTGATGAACATAGATGCTAAGATTCTCAACAAAATTATTGGCCAAACAGATCCAGCAATACATTAAAAAGATCACACATCATGATCAAATGGGTTTCATCCCAGGAATGCAAGAATGGTACAACATTTGCAAATCAATAAATGTAATATACCATATCAAAAAATGAAAGACAAAAAACATATGATCATATCAGTAGATGCTTAAAAAGCATTTGATAAAGTACAGCAACCATTTATGATAAAAACACTCAGCAAAATGGGAATAGAGGAAGCATACCTTAACATAATAAAGGCCATATATGAGAAACCTGAAGCCAACATCATACTCAACAGGCAAAAGTGAATCAAAGGTATCCAAATTGGAAAGGAGGAAGTCAAACTGTCATTATTTGCAGATGTCATGATAGTGCACATTCAAAACCCCATAGACTCCCCCAGAAACTTACCTGACCTAATAAGCAAATTTAGTAAAATAGCTGGATATAAAGTCAATATTCAGAAATCGAAAGCATTTTTGTATATGAATAATGATACATCAGAGATAGAAATTAGAAAACAAGCCCCTTTTACCATAGCCACAAGAAAAATAAAGTACTTAGGAATCAACTTAACTAAGGAGGTAAAAGACCTGTACTCAGAATACGACAGAGCACTGAGGAGAGAAATTAAGAAAGATACAAATAAATGAAAGCATAAAGGCACCATGGACATGGACAACAGGTGGGATTGACTTTGGGGGGAATGGGTGGGTGGGGAGGGGGACAGAGGGGAGCAAACAGGGGATAGATGTACTACAACAACAATAAAATTTTCTAAATAAATAAATAAATAAATAAATACAAAGATAGACCCTGGCTGGTGGCACAGTGGATAAGGCAAAAAAAAAAAAAAAAAAAAAATGAAAAAGAAAAAAAGAAAGCATATACCATGTTCATGGATGGGAAGAATTAACATCATTAAAATGTCCATACTACCCAAAGCAATTTATAGATTCGATGCAATCTCAATTTAACTACCAATGACATACTTCACAGAGATAGAAAAAATACGTCAAAAATTTATATGGAGCCAAAAATGCCCACAAATAGCCACAGCAATCTTGAGATTACCAACTTACACCATACACCAGAATAAACTCCAGGTGGATAAAGGGATTAAACATAAGCAATGCCATGATAAAGGTCCTCAAGAAAAATATAGGCAGTAAAATTTTAGATATCCCATAAAGAAATATGTTTATTGATATTTCTCCAAGGGCAAAGAAAATGAAAGAACAAATAAATAAATGGTACTATATCAGGTTGAAAAGTTTCTGTTCAGCTAAAGAAAACACCAGCAAAATTAAAAGGGAACCAACTGTATGGGAAAATATATTTGCCAATGATACCTCAGACAAGGGTTTGATCTCCAAAATATGTAAATAACTCAACACCAGGGAGACAGACAGTCCAATTAAAAATTGGGCAAAGGAACTGAACAGACAACTCTCTGAGGAAAATGTACAAAGGGCCCAAAGGCATATGAAAGAATGTTCAATATCACTAGCCATCAGAGAGATGTAAATTAAAACCATAATAAGATACCACTTCTCACCTGTCAGAATGGTCATCATCAACAAATCAACAAACAAGTTTTGGCAAGGATGTGGAGAAAAGGGAACCCTGGTGCACTGTTGGTGGGAATGCAGACTGGTGCAGCCACTTTGGAAAACAGTATGGAGTTTCCTTAAAAAACTAAAACTGGAACTTCCTTTTGATCCAGCAATTTCAGTACCAGGACTATACTTGAAGAACCCTGAAACACCAGTTCATAAGAACCTATGTACTTATATGTTCATAGCAGTGCTATTTTCAATAGCCAAATGCTAGGAACAGCCTAAGTGCCCATCAATGGATGATTGAATCAAAAAACTTGGTACATTTACAGGATGGGGTACTACACAGCAGAAAGAAAGGAAGAACCCCTACTCTTTGCAGCAACATGGATGGAACTGGAAAGTGTTATGCTGAGTGAAATAAGCCAGTCAGTCAGTGAAAGACAAATACCATATTATCTCACCCATTTCAGGACAATAATGAACAAAACAAACAAACAAGTAAAGCAAAACTGGATACATGAATACAATGAATAGACCTTCAGTGGACAGACAGGAAGGGGGAGGATGGACAGCTGAGGAGTAGGCAAAAAAGGGGAGCCGTTTAGTGAAGGAACTAACATGAAAGAGCCATGGACATAGACATGGACAACAAGTGGGATTGACTTTGGGGTGTAATGGGTGGGCAAGGAAGGGGACAGAGGGGAGGAAAAAGGGGATGGATGTAATACAACAACAATAAAATTAAATTTAAAAAATGTCTCCATTTGCTCAAATATTAGACTCAATTCAACTTCAGAATCATGAGCACACTTTAATTAACTTTTCTTTATCCATGGACATCATGTTTTTATATTTAGCTTTAATAGCCTCTTTATTGGAATGAGGTTGTTTATGAACTTCTTTTCACAAATGCTGCATCCATAATAATCTAAAGGATTAGCATTTGATGAACTAGGCTGCTAGATTTTTTTCTGACCAAAATTCAGGAACATTTACAACAAGACATTGTTGAAACTTCTTGGCATTATGTGCTGGTGCACCATCTTGTTGGAAGATAAAGTGACATCCATTTGAGACTTACTTCATCCATGGTACTACTTCTTTCAAAATGTCAAGGTAAACATCAGCAGTCACCTTCAAGCCTTGTGGAAAAAACTGCAGTGTCATGATATCTCCTTCATTGCTGACAACAACTAACACCATCACTGTAGCAGGAAATTTCATTTTCATGACAATTGGGGCTTCATTATGATTCTCACAGAGCCACCTCTTGTTTCTTCTGTTGATGCTTTGATCCTTCTGAAAATTCTTTGCATCAAAGAACAAAATCAGAGGGTTTTTCCTTTGGGATATTTCCATTTGTTTAGCAGCATCCTTGCTTTTTCAAAGCACCTTTCCTTTGTTGGCTGTGTCATAAACTGGCCTCTTCTAAGAATGTGCAATCTATATCTGATATCTTCAGCAATAATCTTGCAACCCATTGCATCTGACATTTGCAGTTTTCTTGCTATAGGGCACAATGACTTTCTGGATCTTCATTGATGATCTTCCGGACTATGTTCAATATTTGGACTTGTACAATCCTTGCATACCTTGTGCACTTTCTTATTAGTGTGGCAACATCAGGGTCAGCATCATACACCTTATTCATGTAAAATGTATGAAAAGGGATGTCATTGATGTGTGCATTTTCCTTAATAGTTCTCCCTACATGCAGTCCAGAAATTATGGTTGCTCTAAAATTGTATTCCTTTGACATGATTGTTGTTCTCATAATTTACTATTTTATATCTGAAACAATAATGTTAAATCATACCCTTAGAAACATAGGTTTTCAAAATTAACAAGAGCACATGAAATAAAAAGATGCAAAGTTATTGCCACTTTATTGTGTGCACCCTGTATATCATAATGTTTACCAATTGTAGAAATTACTGGTTAAACTATACACATACTCATTTCCCAATAACTATAAAACAATTTAAACATTTGTTAGATGTAGATAATTGTATATAAAATGAAGTTATGTGGAATATCTCTAGTAACACAATTCCTTTGCATCATATTTAATGCCTACATATTTTCTTTGTGTATTTGTAATTTATACTGTATGCATAACACCTCAGATTTGGATAAAATTGCAATACATTATTACTTTAATTATATGACAAGCTAATACATTTGCTTGTTATACTATTCTTGTGGATCAATGAGACTGACTATATAATGTTACACTTTTCTAATAGTAACTATTCAAGTTATCACTGGTGTGGAGTATTGAAGTGTGATATAACATCACCAATAGTATATAATGGCCAAGATAATCATCTGAATAAAATAAATGTAGCTTTATTACTTTTTAAATTTTGTGTGTTGTTTAGACTGTCTAAATCATCACCACTTCCATCAGCCCAACTGGCTCTATCACCAAAATCACACACCTTCCTTAATCCCAAAACCTACTATTACATATGATGAAACTAAAGTAAAGACTCCACTGGCTCCATTGACAAAAAAAAGACTTGATTTTGTTGGAAAGAAAATGATCTAAGATAAATGAAAAATTATTTTTAACATATAAAGATGCAATATCCTCTGTTTATTGTCTCTATCATCTTGTGTAGTTGATGAAATATAAAAGATCACCCAAACTCTCAGGACTTAGTAATATTAATCTTTTTTTTTTTTTTTTTAAAGTTTATTTCATTATTTTTTAGAAAGAGGGGAAGGGAGAGAGGCAGAGATGGAGAGAGGCATCAATGTACGGTTGCATTTCACCTGCCTCCAGCCACAGACCTGACTGGAGACTTGGTTTGCAACCTGGTTATGTGCCCTGGCTGGGGAATCGAACCTGCGACCTTTGGGTTCGCAGGCCGGTGCCTTAACCACTGTGCTACCAGCCAGGGCAATTAATCTATTTTTTATTTATCAAAGCTATTATATTATCAGAGGAGTAATTTAGGATGTGATGTATTCATTCACCTGATAGATTTTTTGGTGACTTCCATCTCTTATCTACTCTGAATAACATTACAATGTGCAAGGTTATACAAGTATTCCTTTGACAACTTGTATTCAATCTTTAAATATATACCTAAAATTATGGAATCAAATTTTAATTCCCTGAGGAACTTTTAAAGCATTTTTCATAATAATTTTACCATTTGATAACCCACCAACAGTGCATAAGTGTTCCAATTTCTCTCCTTATCAACATGTTACTTTCTTGGTTTCTTTTCTGATAGCAGCCATACTCACAGGTGTGACATAATATCCTAATTTGGTTGTGATTTGTGTTTTCCTGATTATTGATGTTGATGCATCTTTTCATATGCGTATTGGTCATTTATGCATCCTTGTAAAAATGTCTATTCTAGTCCCTTGCAAATTTTTTTTTACATTTTAAAATTAATTTATTGTTGTTCGATTACAGTTGTCTCATTTTCCCCCTATTGCTCTCCCCTGTCCCCACCTCATTATCCTTGTCCATGGGCCTTTCACATTAGCTCCTCCACTAAACCCTACCCTTCTCTCCTCCCCCACACTTGTCACTGTCATTCTGCTCCCTTTTTTCATATCTCTAGTTCCATTTTGCTAGTCTGTTTTGTTCATTATTTTTTTGTATTGGCTGAGATTATATGGTATTTTTCTTTTGCTGCCTGGCTTATTTCACTAAGCATAATACTCTCCAATTCCATCCAATTTTTTGAAATAGATTTTTTTGGTAGTTGAGTTGTGGTTCTTTATATATATTTGGGTATTAACCACTTCTCAGATATATAACTGCAAATATTTTCTCTCATTCCATAGGTTGCCTTTTCACTCTTTTGATTATTTCCTTTACTGCAATGACTTTCATTTGCTGTAGTTCCATTTGTGTTTTTTGCTTTTGTTTTCTGGGATTTTGGTACTATAACAAAAGGTAACTGCCAAGACCAATGTTATAAAGTTTCTCCTCTATGCTTTTTTCTATGAGTTTCATAATTTCAGGTGTAATGTTTAAATCTTTAATTCATTTTGAGTTAATTTTTGTATGTGGTGCAAGGTAGGGATCCAACTTCATTCTTATTTATGTTGATATTCAGTTTTCTGAGAACCATTTCTTGAAGAGACTGTTTTCTTTTCCATTGAGTAATATTGACACCCTTCTCAAACACCTTGATCATACACAAGAGGGATTATTACTGGGCTTTCTATTCTGTCCCAATTGTCTATATGTCTTTATGTTAGTACCAGACTGTTCTTATTACTATAGCTTAGTAAGATGCTTTGAAAGTAGGAAGCATGAGGCTTCCAGCTTTGTTTTCCTTCTCCAAGAATGTTTTGGCTATGTGGAGTCATTGGAGACTCATGAGTTATAGGCCAAAAATTCTAATTCCTTTTTATTGTCTATGATTATTTTTAAAGATTCTATCCTGCAACTGCAAATATCCCAAAGCATTACATTTTGGAAGAAAAGTGCAATTATATGAACTTAGGAATATATTTGCATAGAACTTATGTGACTTAACAAGAAGGGAACCTCTCTGCACAGAATTATGTATCCCTTTACTCACACTCTGGGCCTGCCATATGCTAACTATGCAACATTGAGCAAGTTAATTACTTGTAAAGTGGTCAATGTAGTAAGAGCCAATACCTCAGGCCATCTTTCTGGTTCTACCTATTATCTCTGTATCCTTAGGATCTAAGCTACTCAACCATTCTTAGATTTAGTTTGTCAACTATAGAAAACAAGTGAATTCATCCTATTCAACTTCACAAAATTGATGCACAGTTCAAAGGATATAAAAATATATAAGATCATTTTTTGTAAAATGAAAACTATGATTTTAATTAATGATCTATAATCACATAATAGTGGTATTTATTATCAGGATTAAAAAATATCCCCAGGCAAATTGCTGATAACTGATTTTCTGCTCTGTTTATTTGAAATATATTGTTCTCATGTATAATTAGCATTAGCAGAGTGATTTCAAGTGCAAATTACTGCAGTTAGTTTTCCTTTTCATATTATTGATTGAAGCCAAAATAATTATAACTAAAAGTTTATTTAATCAGACAAAGGAATAAACACTTTGAGGCAGATGTCTTTTTAATCAACTAACAACTTTAAAGTTAAATTATAACAATCAAGAGATTGTATAAAAAAGCAATAAAATTAATCTCTAATAAAGATTAAGCACAGGTAGATGGAATTTGAAAAATCATATATGTCATAATAATCTGGTTGCTATCATATAATTAATGTTGCTTATTAAACCTCACAGACCCAGAATAAAATGATTAATATAGTTTCTTCACATGCATTAAGTTGGATGTTTGTCAAAAAAATACCCTAAAGTAAGTAGAAATTGAAAGCAATAAACCCTGAGTTACTTAATTGAGCATTTGTCATAAATTAGAATCCAAGGAGATGTTCAAGCTCCTTTTAACAATTGTCAGAGATACTAATAAGAAAGAATGAAAAGCAGATGACCCAGGTTCTTGAGAAAGATAGACTTTCAGCTATGGTTTGTATCATTTTAGAAAGCAAAGAAAATGTTAGCTGAAATTTATACACTAATTCTATACCTTGACAACAAAAAGTTCAATTTCCATTTAAAGTATTTTTCTAAGAAGGACTAAAGAAAATTCTCATTATTTATTTTGTATTGAGTAAAAACTTTAGAATACAGTAAACTTATTAGAGAAGTGTACATTGCTTACAATGTTAAAACTTTTTTTTTTAGCTTGATTTTAAATTATAATGTCACCAGAGTCATTTTATTCAACAACCTTACTGATATTCAGCTCATTACAGGATCACTGAATGAGCTCTACTGACCATGCAAATGCTTTTAAAATTAAGGAAAAATCAAAGTTTTCTCTTTCTTGTAAATGCATTTTCAAAGTAGAAATTATGTGTCTTAAAAGTTCACTTTAGAGGGCATACAGAGTCACAATTTATTTAAACCAAGGTAGAATACCTTTTCCAGAAAAAATAATCACAAAACTATAATGCTGAAGAAAAGATGAGTTTTCTTCAGTTGATTTTAAACTTTTGTGGCAGCATTATATATCCTCATTGTTTTTGTTTTATTTTTATCCACACAGATAAACTACTACAAAATTGGTTAAACTCTTTTATAAGTTAAGGTAAATGTAAATTAACTTTGTAGCAAAAATATTTAAAATGAGTATACAGAAAATGTTTAAAATGGAGCACTAAAAATTGATGGGATATGCAGAAAACCTAGAACACAGAAAATTGCATGAAACCTAATGTACAGGTAACCTCCATATACATGGCATTTCTATAATTTGGAGTCCTGTGAGGGCCAGGCTCAATCTGGAAGACCTGACTGGAAAACCAGGAAGGCTGGATACATACATGTTTCCATGTTTTATAGACAGTGGACCTGAGGGGAGGGGAAATTGGCCCAAGGGATAATATTTTAGACACCATGAATCCTGGCCTGTTTTCTCACCTCACCTAATCCTTTGTTGTATCAAGAGCAGAAGCTTTCAAAATTTGAATGCACATCTTGACCTGAATGAAATCTCCCTGTGCCTCCACTTGTTTTATCAATTTTTTTCCTGTAATTAGCATTGTTTAGCATTGATTGATAAACTACATGCCTTCAAGTTTACCCCTTTCAATGTAAGATCTTTGGAAATGGCCAGTGGGGCCTTTGGCCTTGAGCCATTGCTTGGCCTTCTTAACCTGCACTTGCTAAAAGGGATGGCTTTATTTCATCCACGGCACCAAGAGAGTTATACTGTGGTTTCAGGGATCCACCACAGAGAAATCCCTGAACAACATGGAGAATAGTAAGAGCTTTTAAGAGCAAGAAATATCTCATTTGAAATTAGAGAAATCCCTGAATAACATGGAACATAATAAATGCTTTTAAAAGCAAAATACACCCATACATATTTTTAGACATATTTAAAGTACATACTGGATTTTGAAGAGTTAATACAAAAAATTAAAAATATGCCAATAGCTTACATAATTATTACATGTTAAATGATAGTATTTTAGACATATTGTAGCAAGATTAAGCAGGGTTTTTTTTCTTCTCTAATATTTATTTTACTCTGGAATGCTGCTTTTGTGACATATATCACAGCAACGGTGTATTGTAGAACTCACTTTTGTGAAAGTTGTCCTAGAGACAATAATATTGCAATTCATAATACTTAAAAAAGAAGAATACTTCTTTAAACAAATGAATTAATGTAGGTATTTTGGAATAATGAAAAGAAAACTTTGTATTAGTGTGATTTGAGAAGCTGAAAGAAGGTAGTAATTAAATGGTGAGTTTTCTGGATGTGAAAGGAAAAAAAAAAGTACACATTGGTGGTTACAGAATAGACAGGGGGATGTTAAGAAGAACAAAAGAAATGGAGAAGCCAATGAACTTATATGCATGACTCATGGACATGAACTAAGGGGAGCATTGCTAGAGGAAATGGGGTATTGGGTGGAGGGAGGTAAAGGGGGGAAAATTGGAATAACTGTAATAGCAAACTAAATAAAATATATTAATAAAAATAAATGAAATAAAAGCAAAATATATCTCATTTGAAATCATTAATGGTGCTAAGCAGTGGTAAAGAAAACTAATACATATTAATATGTTACACTTTTGGTGAATATTGCTTTAATAAAGATATTTCTCTTTATAAAAATATAGTAGTATGTATGTTTTGTATAATTTTTGGAAACTAACCCTCCTTTTTGTGCTAGTTTATTATTTTGTATAACATAAATTTGCATAACATGGCATTTTTAAGAAACTTACCAACTGTATTAAAAGTTATAATGTATTATATGGGTTACCTATACATGGTTCATGTGATCAAGTGGCAAATTTTTAGTAAAATAAACTACCACAAAAGTGTTACATTCTGAAATAAATTTATTCTTATATGTAAATACACAAACATAGTCATTATTTTTTTAATTGTTCAAAATGTCTCCATTTGCTACAAGAATAGACTCAATTCAACATCAGAATCTTGAGCATGCTTTCATTAACTTTTCTTTATCCATGGACATCATCATGTTTTCAATCTTAGCTTTAACAGCCTCTTGATTAGAATGAGGTTGTTTATTAACTTCTCTCTCACAAATGCTGCATACATAATAGTCTAAAGGATTTGCATTTTCTTTAAACAGAATTCAGAAACATCGACACTGAGAAATTCTTGAAACTTTGGCATTATGTGCTGGTGCACCAACTTGTTGGAAGATAAAATGACATCCATTTGCTACTTGCTTCATCCACAGTACAACTACTTCTCTCAAAATGTCAAGGTAAACATCCTGGATCTTTATTGACGGTCTCCTGGATTCTGTGTAAAATACCTGAACTTGTGCAATCCTTCATTTGATTTCATAATATTCCTTTTATATAAAGCTTATTACTTACTGAGATGGAAAATAGACAAGAATACATGAACCTAATTACAATGTAAATATGATATTATAAAATATATTAGAATCTTATTTTTAACCAAAGGCTTATAAAAACTATTCAGAAACATTCTTAATAATGACACAAACCATTAAAAGATTTGAGTCATAGTTACAATTGTCTAAAAGAAAAAAGAGGTTCTGGCAAGATGGCAAAGCAGTAAGTGGAGCTACATCAATCTCCTTCCAGGTCTCATCAGAAGTTACATTTTTGGAGGAAAAATCAGCTGAAATTACCAACAGAACACTAGCTAGAAAGAAGTCTTATAACCACAGACAAAACAGAAGAGGACACTTTATCACAACGTGACTGGTAGGAATCATGGAAACATTAGAGGGCTGGCTGGGCTCCCAACAGAGGCAACATGCAAAGGAATGGAGCCAGGGTTTCAACCTAAGAAAGGGGGGTTCTGGTCCCCCAGCTGGGTTTCCTAGCCTGCAGCAACACAGCAGAGAGCAGAGTAGCATCCAACTGAGAATGGCAGAAAGCTGCAGGGTTTACTAGCCTAATAGAGCATTGCAGACAGAAAACTACTAGGATGATCACAGCAAAAATACATTGACACCCACCTACCCTGGGTTCCAGCAAAGGGAGGGCAGAGAGGACTGGAGACTCATGGGGAGAGTTTGTGGTGGCGGTGTGGTGAGAGAAGTGGGGAAGCAGCTGTGGGGATTCCTGTGCTGACTCATCGCCCACACATCGAGGGGATTGTGCTACTCCAAGCAGTTTCCCCATGAGGGGTCCTTATAAACCCACCCACTGGAAGCAGTATGCCACACCAACCTATGCCTGACCCTGGCACCTGATCACAATTCTCTGATTTACATTTAAATAAAACTCTCCTACCATGCCCTGTCTGAGCATAGATACTATAGGTGGCACATGATGATGTATTTCTCCAACAACAGTGCCTGGGCCTGGCAGCTAATTACAAACTCTCTGACTTACAGCTGGGTCAGATTGTCAGCCTAATACAGTGGCAAGTGAGCTTGGTAGCTGATCCTGGATTCACTGGTTCACAACTGAGTTGGTTTCTCCCTCCCAGTGGCTCTGGGGCCAGGCGGCTGAACACAATCTCATTGGATTAGAATTGAATCTTTCAGTCTAACCCAGTGGCCCCTTAGTCTGTCAGCTGATCACAGATTCATTGGATTAAAATTGAATCTGGCTATCTAGCCCAGTGGCTCCTGAGCATGGTGGCCAAACACAGATTCACTGGATTACAACAGGATTTTACTGCTTAGCCCAGTAGTGCCTGAGCCTGGTGGCTGATCACAGATTTACTGATTTACATATAAATCTGCCCCACCAGTCTGCACCTGAGCTGGTGGCTGACCCACTGGAATAAAATTGAACCTTCCTATCTAGCCCAGGAGGGCCTGAATTTGGTAGCTGATTTGTTGATTTACAACTGAATCTGTCTGTCACCCAAGGCTGCATCTAAACCTGGTGTTAGATCATAGACAAATAGGTTTACAACTGAATCAATCCTTTTAGCCTAGAAATTCCTTAGCCTGGCAGCTGATCACAGTCTGATTGAATTACAGTGAAACATTAAAATGGAGAGAAAAAGAAACAGTACATCACCAAAAGGAAAGAAGGAATCCCAGAAAGATCAATAAATGAAGTAGAAATAAGCAAACTATCAGATATGGAATTCAAAGTAATAATGATAGAGAAGCTTAATGAGCTCAGCCAGCTCAAAAAAAAAACTAGAAATAACTCCAGGGGAACTACAAAGAACTCCAGGGAAGCTGCAAGGAACTTACTGAGAACTACACCACCATTAAAAATGACAGAAAATATCAGCAAGAGCTAGAAGAAAATGAAGAATACAATTTCTTGAAGAACACAGTAGAAGGAATCAACAGCAGGCTAGAAAAAACAGAGTATTAGATCAGCCAAGTGAAAAACAACCTAGAAAAATAGGCTGTCCACTTTCTCCACTTCTATTCAACATTGTCTTGGAAGTTCTAGCTATAGCCATCAGAAAAGAAAAAGGAATCAAAGGTATCCAAATTGGAAAGGAGGAGGTCAAAATTATCATTTTTTGTAGATGATATGATAGTGTACATACAAAACACGATGGGCTTCACCAAAAACTTACTCAACCTAATAAGCAAATTTAGCAAAATAGCTTGGCATAAAGTCAATATCAAGAAATCAAAAGCATTTTTATATACCAATAATGAAACAATAGAAATAGAAGTGAAAAAACAAATCCCATTTACCATAGCAACAAGAAAAATAAAGTACCTAGGAATCAACTTAACTAAGGAGGTCAAAGACCTGTACTCAGAAAACTACAGAACAATGAAGAAAGAAATCAAGGAAGACACAAATAAATGGGAGAATATAACATGTTCATGGATGGGAAGAATTAACATCATTAAAATGTCCATACTATCCAAAGCAATCTACATATTCAATGCAATTCCAATTAAAGTACTAATGACAGACTTCACAGAAATAGAAAAAATACTTCAAAATTTTATATGGAGCCAAAAACACCCATGAATAGCCACAGCAATCTTGAGGAAGAAGAACAAGGTAGGAGGAATCACAATACTGGACTTCAAACAATACTATAAGGCTACTGTTATCAAAACAGCATGGTACTTGCATAATAATAGACATATAGATCAATGGAACAGAATAGAGAGCCCAGAAATTAACCCAGGACTCTATGAGGTATTAATATTTGACAAAGGAGGAAGGAATATAAAATGGATTAAAAACAGTCTCTTCAACAAGTGGTGTTCGGAGAACTGGACAGTGACATGAAAAAATTTAAAACTAGACCACCAACTTACATCATACACTATAATAAACTGGAGATGCTTATCCTTAAAGAACTTAAGGATAAACAGTGCCACCATAAAGGTCCTTGTGAAAAATATATGCAGTAAAATTTTATATATCTTATGCAGAAATATGTTTACTGATACTTCTCAAAGGGCAAAAAAAAAAAAAAAAAAAAAGGGAAAGAACAAATAAACAAATGTGACTATATCAAACTGAAAATTTTCTGTCCAGGTAAAGAAAATACCAGGAAAATTAAAAGGGAACCAACTATATAGGAAAACATATTTGTTAATGATACCTCAGACGAGGGTTTGATTTCCAAAATATATAAAGAACTAATGCTACTCAACACCAGGGAGACAGACAGCCCAATTAAAAAATGAGCAAAGGACCTGAACAGACAACTCTCGGTGGAAGACATACAAAGGGCCTAAAGACATATGAAAGGATGCTCCACATCACTAGCCATCAGAGAGATGCAAATTAAAACCACAATAAGATACCACTTCACACCTGTCAGAATGAAAGTCATCAACAAATCAACAAACAACAAGTGTTGGTGAGGATGTGGGGCAAAAGGAGCCCTGGTGCACTGTTGGTAGGAATGCAGGCTGGTGCATCCACTATGAAAACCAATATTCAGTTTCCTTAAAATAGTAAAACTGGAACTGCCTTTTGATCCAGCAATTCCACTACTAAGGTTATACCTGAAGAACCCTATAACACCAATTCAGAAGAACCTATGTTCATAGCAGTGCTATTTACAATAGCCAAGTGCTGGAAACAGTCTTAGTGTCCATCAGTGGATGATTGGATCAAAAAACTTTGGTACATTTACACAATGGAATACTACACAGCAGAAAGAAAGAAGGAACTCCTCCCCTTTGCAACAACATGGATGAAACTGGAAAGTATTATGCTTAGTGAAATAAGCCAGTCAGTAAAGACAAATCCCATATGATCTCACCTATTTCAGGACAATAATACAGACAAACAAGTAAAACAGAACTATATACCTGAAATCAATGAACAGACCTTCAGTGAGGAGAGGGGAAAGGGATGGGAGGATGGGGGAAAAGGAAGCAAAGAAGGGTAGCATTTTAGTCAAAGAACTATTATGGAAGAGCCACGGACATGCACAGCAAATGGGATTTACTTTGTTGGAGAGTGAGTCTGTTGGGAAGGGGATAGAGGGAACACAAAAGGGGATGGATGTAATACAATAACAATAAAATTAAGTTAAAAAAAGAAAACAGAGTGCCTTTGTGAAGCAGTATTATTTATTAATTAAGGATATAATCTATGAAATTAGATATATCCTGCTTTAGACAACAATTTTACCACTTGTTTGACCTTGAGCAAGTTAACAACATATTTGACTCTCAGATTTCATATGTAAAAATTGAGACTACATTTATCTTTCTTGTCTGATTACTATGGACCTACATTACAATGTTCTATAAGAGCAGTGAAATCGGATACTCTGTCTTGTTCTTATCTTTAAGGGAATTCTTGTAGTTTTGGCCCTTGAAGATGATGCTGGCTTGTTGTATATGGTGTTTATCATGGTTAGATTATGTTCCCTCATTCCCACTTTGCTGACAGGTTTGATCATAAATTGGTTCTGGATTTTATTAAATATTTTTCCTGCATCTATTGATATGATCATGTGGTTTTTATTTTTAGTTTTGTTTATATGGTGAATGACACTTAATGATTAATTTTGTACCAAACTTACATTCCAAGAATAAATCCCACTTGATAATGGTGTACAATCTTTTTGATGCATTGCTGTATTTGGTTTGCTAGTATTTTGTTGAGGATTTTAACATCTGTTCATTAGGGATATTGGACTGTAATTTTCTTTTTCTCTAGTATCTTTATCTGGTTTTGGATTTCAAATAATACTGGCCTCATAAAATAACCTTGGGCACCTTCCCTCCTCTTGAGATTTTTTAAATAATTTGAGAAGAGGTATTAATTCTTCACAGAATGTTTGGTAAAATTCACATGTGAAAGCTTTTGTTTGTTGGGAATTTTTGATTAATGTTTCAATTTCACTAGGTGTAATCTATCTATTCAGATTCTCTGAATATTCCTGATTAGATTTGGAATATTGTATGTTTCTAGAAATTTATTCATTTCATCTAAGTTGCCCAGCTTGTTGACATATAGTTGTTCATAACATTCTCTTATACTCTTTTGTATTTCTTTGGTGTCAATTGTTATTTCTCCTCTTTCATTTCTGACTTTATTTGGGCTCTCTTTTTTTCTTGATGAGTCTTAGTTTGTCAATCTTTTTATCTTTTCAAAGAAACAGCACTTGGCTTCATAGATATTTTGTATCATTTTTTAAAACTCTATTTAATTTATTCTACTCTGATCTTTATTATTTCTTCAACTCAATTTGGGCTTTGTTCATTGTTCTTTTTCAAGTTCTTTTAAGTGTACATTTGAGCTTTTTTTTTTTTTTTTTTTTTTTTTTTTTTTTTTTTTTTTTTTTTTTTTTTTTTTTTTTTTTTTTTTTTTTTTTTTTTTTTTTTTTTTTTTTTTTTTTTTTTTTTTTTTTTTTTTTTTTTTTTTTTTTTGCTATTTGTTTTATTTATTTGTTTGTTTGTTTTACATAAACCGTAAAGCTAGAAATTTCCCTCATTGGATTGTGTCCCACAAATGTTTTATTGTTGTGTTCTCATTTCCATTTGTTTCAAGGGATCTTTGGATTTCTTCCTTGATCTTATTGTTGATCCATTCATTATTTAATAACATATTTTTTAGCTTCCAGGTCTTTGTATGTTTTTTAGTATTCTTGTGATTGCCAAGATATGGAAGCAGCCCAAGTGTTTATCACTAGATGAATGAATTAAACAACTATGGGACATGTGAATAATGGAATACTACTTGGCCATAAAAGAAGTGAAAGTTCTACTCTTTATGACAGTATGGATAAATTTGAGGAACATTATGCTAAGTAAAATAAGCCAGTCAGAGAAAGACAAATGCCATATGACTTCACTCATATGTGGAATCTAATGAACAAACTGGGCTAACAAGTAAAATAGAGACAGACTCATAAATAAAGATCAGGGTAACAGCTAAGAGTGGGGGAAGGTAGGGGATGAAGGGATTGAGCAAAAACAGTATTGGACTCATGGATATGAACAATAGTGTGGTGATTGCAGGAAGGAGGGAGTTAGAAGAGACCTAAATGGTAATGGGGAAAAGTACAATAAAAATGAGACTATAAATAATAGCATCTAATATGCGGTACCTAAAACCTGAAGATATAATGATATCACATGGATTTGATATGATAATAAGTGCTATAATAGATGTAAAGCACTTTAAAATTGCTTATAATACAGTAAATGATGATGATGATAATTATCAGCAGCATAATCATTACCATTATAATTTTAACAGCCTGCCTATTCATTTCTTGGCCTTTCTTTCGAAACACTATGAAAAATAAAGCCTAAATATAAATTAGGTGCTCTCTTAATCTTAACATTATGGCAAAAATAAATATATAAAAAATATCCTCACTAATTATCCAATTTATATGTTGAAATGAAGAAGCTAATTTAGCCCTGGCTGGTGTGGCTCAGTGGATTGAGTGCCAGCGTGCGAACCATAGAGTTGCTGGTTCGCTTCCCAGTTGGGGCACATGCCTGGGTTGCAGGCCAGGTCCCAAGTTGGGCATGCAAGAGACAACCATACACTGATATTTCTCTCCCTTTCTTCCTCCCTCCCTTCCTCTCTTCCTGAAAATAAATAAAATCTTTAAAAAAAAAGGAAGCTAATTTAGTTTTTCCATATTAAGTTTCAGAAGGTGTTTGTCATAAATAGAAATAGTTTTTTTTTAGTAACAACAAATAGGTTTTATGGTACAAACAAAAAGCTATAAAATTAAATTTGCCTCATCAATTACCCTAGTCATATCAAAGAGATTATAGGGTTTAAAATGTTGAGAATTATGAATATCATTATAATTCATCACTGTTAGCCTCTTTTCTTGTACTGACAAAAGCCAGATGATTACACAAGTATACAATTTAATATTAAGAGACACAATTACTTTTTAGGCAAAGCAAGAAAAAATGAATCAGCAATACTTCTGTTATTTGAAATGCATCCAGAAAGAATTTAAGTGGAATTTTAACTGAAATTATAAATTACTAAGCTTATGCACTAGAAGTTATGTAATTTAATTGTATGAACATTCACTGACTTTCATTCAGAAACTACTTATTGTATGATTAGAAGTAAAATTACATCTAAATAAGGTATTTGGTTTTCAAATTTATAGCTATTGAATGAAATATCATGATTTATTCCAGTGTTATATGCTGCACTACAAGCAACTTCAAATTGCTCAGAGAAAGAATACAAAATATCTTCAAAAATAATCAATTAAATTCAAAATGCACAGGCTTAGTTATGAAAAGGTGTTATTGTGCAGAAAATAATTGCTATGTATAATTATGACCTTAATTTATTTAAATAGTCAAGTTACATTTAGTCTGGTAGGCTGAAGAATGTCAGGAAATGTACAGTTCATTATCAAATTTCTTTCATCCAGAATAATAAATAACAGAAATGTTTTACTTAACAGCATTGCATATCCATAATGTGGAAAGTACTATCAAGAATAATTTATTAACTTAGTATTTTAGAAGACTAAAATGCGGTACTATCTGAACAGGAAATAAGATTCTTAAACTTGAATACAAGGGTGGCAAAAGCAGGTTTAAAGTTGGGAGTATGCAAAATAGTTTATTCTTACATTATTTATTAACTATTGTAGTACTTCCTATATGAACAACCAAAAACCTACTTTTGTCCAACACTGTATGTGGTAATAAGTAATCTAAGAACTAGATAAAAGATAGAGTTAAATATGTGTGGTAGTTGAAACTATTTACACCATTCTTCACTTCAGTTAGTTGTGTAATTTATCAAAACACTTGCCACTGACTTAGAGTGGACAGATTGTTTGTTCCCATCACTGGACGTTGGTTTTGTCCATGTATCTTGCTTGTTCAATGGGATATTGGCAGATGTAAGGCTAACAGAGATTTGAAATATATGTGTACAGTTTGGTTTTCCTGCTTGTGCCTCTGCTATTGGTTATAAGAACATTCCCTGAACTGGATACTCCATCAGCCTGGGTCCCAGAGTAATGACATGTAAAGGGGTTTCTCCCCACAGCCCTGAAGCCTGAAGTAGAGCCATTTTGTAAATGATGTAACTAAGGCAAGAAAATTGAGTAAAACTACATATCTTGGATGAGATTTTTCATAAAGAGTCATTAAAGTTTTTGGTGTTAGGTTTCCGTTATTAGATTACCTAGGCTGGTCATTTAAAAAAAAAGATGGATTTAGACACAGAGAAAAAGACCTACATAAAATGATTTGAGAGTACATCCATATTACACATTTTTTACAAGCACTTTTTACCACATAGACAAATGTGTTAAGTCTAATCAGTCAAGTATTTTTCAGGTCATATTGTTTTTCTAGAGAGTGAAAAGATAATAGTATAATTGTTGTGGAGGTATTCAAATTCTTAAGGTAATTGATGTGGATATATATATATATATATTTAAAGATTTTATTTATTATCTCCAGAGAGAGAGAGAGGAAGGGAGAGAGGAAGAGAAACATCAATGTATGGTTGCCTTTCACTTGCCTCCAGCTACAGACCTGGCTGGAGACCTGGCTTGCAACCTGGTTATGTACCCTGGCTGGGGAATCGAACCAGCAACCTTTGGGTTCACAGGCCAGCACCTTATCCACTGTGCTACCAGCCAGGGCTTATGGGTTTATATATTAATTAAAAAAAGCTTTCATTACTATAGAGTAGGCTTTAAATAGAAAAATATCTGGATTCTCATTCTGAACCTTTCATTAGTTGTGTATGCTCATGCAAACATCTTAAATATCATTAGATTGTTTTCTCATATTAAAAAGCATTGCTTTAATTGACAGAGTACTCTGTAACTTATTGTTTTCCACTAAGATTCTTTTAAACTCTGCCTCTATGAGATTAGCCTTTTCTGTATATAACCTGGGGATAAGTATGTTTTATTGCAACATATCGTATTCACTTGAAAAGAAATACAGGAGTGGTTGCATGAATATAATGTAGTCATAAAACATTAAAGTGAAAAAAAACAGTTTCTAGGGAATTGAGCATGAGCACCTTATTAGGAAAGATGTCAAAGAAGCAATATTGCATATTTTTGTTCCAAGTTAAGTGAATAAATATTTCATTATATGTTTACTGCTTCATTTACCCCCTTGATAGTTTACTAGAGCTTATTCATGACAAAATACTACTTGAGGAAGCATGATATTTTCTGCCCTAAAATAAACAGTTGTACATTGGGAAGGAATATTAATAAAATTACCATTTGCCATAAATTAAATGTTTTTTATAACTTCTGAAGGAAATATTCCAAAAAATGCTGTATTCTAGATAAAGCTGCTTGGTAGAAAAAATATTAAAATTAGCAAGTAAGTAAACAGAGACATAGTTAGAAATTTAATATATCCACATTAGGTATATAGAAATATTACCTAATGTTTATTAATATACATGCAGTTTCTATGTACTTTTCTTATATTTTCTCATTAAATCATTAAAGACATTTTCTATGTTCTACATTTAGAATGAGGAAACTGAAGAGCAGAGAGTTTAAAATATTCATTTGAGGTTACAAAAACAATAGTGATGTAAATGGAAACAGTTGGCTGGTCTATAAATAATATTTCTAGAATTAATAATCTGGTGGTAGTTCTTAAAATAAAGATTTTCTATAATTTTTGTTCCTATTTCACATATATACATGAGGTCTGTCCAGAAAGTATTGGCTGCATAAACGGTTCCAATTATATTGACAGTGGCTTGATACTTTTGGGTCAGAATACACACACATACATACACACACACACACACACACACACACATATCTATTATATATATATATATATATATATATATATATATGCATGCACACATACATATATAATCTTTAGTAATTAGATTCAAAATATTTAATGAAAGCAATAAATTTAAAGATATTTAATAAAGCTGATTTTTAAAATTTTAATTTTGTTGTATTAAATCCATCCTATTATTCCTCCCCTCTCTCCCTTTCCCCACCCACCCACTCACCCCCAAAGTCAATCCGACTTGTTGTCCATTTCTATGGTTCTTCCATGCTAGTTCCTTCACTAAACTGCTCCCCTTCTTTGTCTCCTCCTACCCCCTCTCACTTCTCCCTCCACTTTGCCCACTGAAGGTTTATTCATTGTATTCATGTATCTGGTTCTGTTTTCCTTGTTTGTTTTTGTTCATTATTGTCCTGTAATGGGTGAGATCATATGGTATTTGATCTGGCTTATTTCACTAAGCATAATACTTTCCAATTCCATCCATGTTGTTACAAAGGGTAGGAGTTCCTGTTTTCTTTCTGCTGTATAGTGTTACATTGTGTAAATGTACCAAAGTTTTTTGGTCCAATAGACTAAGTGATGGGCACTTAGTCTATTTCCAGCACTTGGCTATTGTAAATATCACTGCTAAGAACATAGGGGTACATAGGTTCTTCTGAAATGGTGTTTCAGGGTTCTTTGGGTATAATCCTAGTAGTGGAATTGCTGGATTAAAGTGCAGTTCCATTTTTAGTTTTTTAAGGAAACTCCATATTGTTTTCCAAAGTGGCTGCACCAGCCTGCATTCCCACCAACAGTGCACCAGGGTTCCCTCTTCCCCACATTCTCTCCAACACTTGTTTGTGATTTGTTGATGATTTTCATTCTGACAGGTGTGAGGTGGTATCTTATTGTGGTTTTAATTTGCATCTCTCTGATGGTTAATGATGTTGAGCATTCTTTCATAAGCCTGTGGGCCCTTTGTATGTCCTCCTCAGAGAGTTGTCTGTTCAGGGCCTTTGCTCATTTTGTAATTGGGCAGTCTGTCTCCCTGATGTTGAGTCACATAAGTTCAATAAAGCTGGTTTTAAACAGCAAGCATAAAACAAAACAAAAACAATACAATGTGTATGTTGATTTTAGAGGTTGTTTGGTAATTTGTATAATAGAATAAAATATATTAGATGATGGTAGATCTCCAAAGAACTGTGATAAATGTATTATATACACATGCATTCATATACATATATGGCATATACTTTTTAAATATATACATATTTTTGTTTTGAAACATTATGAAAATATGCACATTAAGTCTTACATACTGTTTATACCAAGTTGGTAATTCCTCATGCACCAGAGAAGACTATTGATAATTCTTTAGAAACCCTTAGACTATGATAGGACTTGAAAATTATTCATGCTTATTTATAAAATAAGCCCTAGCTTTTAACACATTGTTGACCAGCAATTTTATAGTAAAAGCTAATGCAAGAGCAAGCACAACTTAACTTGTTATGGGTCAAACACATTTGGGCTTTAAAATCTGAGTTTTTTCATGATCAGTCAGCAATGTGTTAATACAATATAAAGTCAGTAACGATTCTAGTTTCTATATGGATTAATGAATTAGAGATTAAAAACAAAAATAGAAGAAAACATAGTCACCTTTAGTCAGATTCTGGAAAAATAACAATAGCTTACATAAACTCTTAAAAAGGTTAAGACACCCTTAGATGCTAATAATGAAAAATGAGATTCATTTGTAGTGGTAAGAAAATCAGAGTTCTGTCTATCCTAGAGATTTCCTCAACATGAAGTATCTAGAGTCTTCTCACAGATGCTTCAGAAAATACTGTGGTGTTTCTCTGTGTATGTATAATTTATTTAAATATATGACAAAGTATATGTGCTCATGTGAGGCACAGTAATGTATCAGTGAAGACACTGAAGCAGAAAGGAATAATAAGAAATAATTATATTTTTGTTTTATGTTTTATATTCCAGTTGGTCAAGAATATGAGGGTTCTTAGTCCTTGCCCACCTACATGTAAGTCACTTAAACGTACCACAAGTTGTGGTATATTTACACAATCAAATATTACTCAACAGTAAAAAGGAAAAAAAAAAAAGGAAATCTTACCTTTTGTGACAATATAGATGGACCTGGAGGCTATTATGTTAAGTGACATTAGCCAATCAGTGAAAGACAAATGCAATATGATCTCACTTATATGGGGAATCTAATGAACAAAATAAACTAACAAACAAAATAAGCACAAAAGCATAAAAATATATGAAATAGACTATCAGAGGTAAGTTGAGGGAAATTGGATACAAGAAGGTGAAGGGATTAACCAAAGAGTGTATATGCATGACACATGGACATGGACAATCGTATGAAGATTGATTGTGAAAGTGGGGGCTGGGTCAAGGGAAGCAAAGGGGAAGAAGTGGGGTCAACTGTAATTGTATATGCAAGAAAATACAATAAAGACACTTTCATTTGTGTCATTGATATTTGCAAATGCAATTTTAATAGATATTCATATATACCAGTTAAGTCTTCCATGTTTAAACTGTGATGTTTACATGAAGTGGAATGGCTGTATATTTATAAACATAATTTTTAAGCTTTCATAAATGTATATATATAAGTTTCTATTGCTTTAAATCACATATTTTTGTGGGCCAGATGGATTTTAATAGTATGCTCTGTAATTATTCCATTGTAATATCAACTTAGAATATATCAACCAAATATATTCTTAAAAATAGGCCTGTATCTTTCTGCAGAGAACATTTAATACCATACACACACAATCTTCATATAGTAATAATGTTTGTTAATCTATGGTTATTAATATGGTGTTTTTATCAGGTTCTATTTTATTTATGTTTTCACTTAGTGCTACATTTTACATATTTCTGTCTGTATTTAATATCCTCTATTATTTTTAAATTACATATTTTTAATTATGCTATCACAGTTGTCCCAAATTTCCCCTTTTTCCTCCCTCCATTAAACACCCCCCAGTTTTTCAGACAATCACCACACCTATAAGTTCTTTGGCTACCCTATTTCATATATTGTATTTTACATCCCCATTGCTATTCTCATGCCTATAAGTTCTTTGGCTCATGCCTATAAGTTCTTTGGCTACCCTATTTCATATATTGTATTTTACATCCCCATTGCTATTCTGTAAGTGTTTATTTGTACTTCTTAATTCTCTCACCTCTTTCCCTATTCCCCTTTAACCCCTTACCATTTGGCAACCATTAAAACACTCCATAATCATGATTCTGTCTCTGTTCCTCTTGTTTGCTTAGTTTATTTTTTTTAATATCAATTGTTGATAGATATGTATTTATTGCCATTTTATTGTTCATAGTTTTGATCTTCTTTTTCTTAAATATACATAATGTAATAATGGTTGGGTGCTGATAAACTTCTTTAGATTTTTCTTATCTGGTAAGCTTTTTATCTGTCCTTCAATTCTAAATGATAGCTTTGCTGGGTAGAGCAATCTTGGCTACCGGTCCTTGCTTTTCATAACTTTGAATATTTCTTAGCAATTCCTTCCAGCCTACAAAGTTTCTTTTGAGAAATAAGATGACAGTCTTATGGGGACCCCCTGTGAGTAACTAACTGCTTTTCTCTCCCTGCTTTTAATACTCTTTATCTTTAACCATTGGAATTTTTATTATGATATGTCTTGAAATGTGCCTCTTTGCATCCTTGTTGTTCAAAACTTTGTGCTGCCTGGACTTGCATGTCTATTTCCTTCACCTAATTGGGATATTTTTCTTTCATTATTTTTTAAAATAGATTTCCAATTTCTTGTTCACTCTCTTCTCCTTCTGGCACCCTTATTATGTGAATGAATGTTGGTGAAAGAAACTTCTAGAGTCCCAACCAGTTCCTTCTAATGAACCTACACATGGACTCACCTACTCAGACTCACTTCCTCTGAGCTCCAGCACCAGGGTAACAGCTTGAAAGGCACCAATGACATACAGGGAGGAACTGAAGTGTCTGGTACCAAATCAAGAGCTGGAGAACAGATAGAAAGTTGGGCGTAGATCATTGTCCCTTTCTGAGTCCTCTTGATTCTTTAGTTATGAGTAACAACTACCATGACCTTAATTACCACAATAAGTCTATAGTTAACTAACCTGCTTATTTAGATATAAATTAACTATCAAAAATATTAGCTATATGCATTATTTCCTCCTTCCATTCTTCCTTCTTTCCTTCTTTCTCCCTCCCACACTTACTCCCTTCTTTCTCTTTCAGAGATATAAAATATAGTTAAGTTTACTGATGTATAACATCAGTTAACTAATGAACTATTGAAACTATGCATATAAATAATTCATTAATACTATTTTTATATATAATATAGCCCATGTTTGTGTGTTACAAGCAACCATTTTCTTAGTGATATACTGAATCAATATATATATTTTTCACAGTTCACTGATGATAATTTGTTATAATATGTTGATAGCACAGAAAGATATTAATTACCAGAATTATGTCTTCATAGAGGTGAGCAACATGTAGCCATTCTATGGGAACTGTGTGCACTTAATCATCAGCATGCTCTTTTAGTTTGTTGATGGTCTTTTTGTGTCACTCAATTTCTTTCTGCAGGCCATTTTTATGAGTGGTCTCATTTTCATGGTGTTTCTTCAAAGTTGCCAGTTGTTCTCTAGTCTTTGCTCAGAAGTATTGCTCCTCTTTAGCCTGCTCTCTTTTTCCAAAGGCCCCACTGGCCTCCCTCACTGAGCTTGCACTAGAGCTGACATTACCTGAGTGTTGGGAGCTGATGACTCAGGCTTGTAGTCCCCTTGCTGACCACACACCAAGCCCTATTTGCATTGCTGACACCGTGGCTGCCATGATTGTTGGTGCAACACAACTCTGGATGCAGATGGTACAGACTCCCTGTAGTTGCTAATGTCATATTAAAGTTAGTACCACTAGTTTTAAAAAGAAAGGTATACTTCCAGTTTACATTGAGCCAGATTATCAACTACTCATGAGTAGTCTGCCAGTGTAAATCTCAAAAACCTAAAAAGACAGATAAAAGAAATATCCTATAATAGTTCTGTATACTGAAATTTGTGCATATCCCAATGCTACTGTACAGAAGCCAGCCCAAAGTAGGTCTGCCTCAGCTAGACTATAGTAGGGAAGATTTCACAACACCTGTCCAAATTATTTTAACTGTATATTTATTAAGGCTGGAGGCAGTGAGACAAAGGAAGAACATAGGGTAAAAGGAATAACAAGAGAGAGCCTAATTGGTGCTCTGCTTTGGTTCTCTAGAAAAGTGATAAGAAAAGAGGGATCCAAGGTGGAGTTGCTGTCAGATCACTTGGGAGTAAAGGTCACAGAGACATAAGTGAGTCAAAGTGGAGCTGCTTTTAGCTCACAGGGAAGTCAGAGAAAAGGGGCCCTGGAGACCGGATCAGCAGGTAAGCCTAGGTTCAGCTGCTGCTGCCTACTACTCCCTTGAATGCAAGTCTGCTGGGAACCTTTAGAGTGTATGAGGAACTAAAAGTTTCATGCTTGGGAATGGACATGGGCATCATCTAAAGCAAGCCTACCCTGAATCTTTGTCCTGACGGTTTTTAATCTTTTTTCTGCTGGTGAGAATCTTAAGAGGAGGGTTTAAAAAGAATATTCATTAGCTTTCCAGGAGCACTTTTAATATGTTGCTGCATCAAAATGAGTGCATAGTGGGGTTAGGAATGTTCTTTGGCCTGTTACATGCTTTACTTTTATCCCGGGTCTGTCTGGCTCTAATGGCTTTTGTTATTTGTTCACCTGACTTCATCTGTCCTTGGGTTTAGCTGGCACAAATGACATTAACTGGGTCTCTGTTCTCTATTTTCCTAGGCCAGGGACATTTAAAGTAAGTATTCTTTGATTAGGGAGGAGAGATATAAACCATTTGTTCTCACATGTTTTTGGTTATGGGAGATAAGGTCTTGTGATTCACCAGCTAGCTATAAGTGTTTTGGCCTTGTTTAATTTTCTTGTTTCAGTTTTCCATTCCTCTTGGTCAGGAACATTCCTAGCTTTTTACTATCATGTCACATCAACATTATACTGAAATAATTTCCTTTAGCCATTTGATGGGAAGGGTAATTGTTGACCTGTCTATGATAATCCTCATGAAATAGCTCAACATCAACTGTATAATGAAATAATTTCCTTTAACCATTTAATAGGAAGGGTAATTGTTGATCTATCTATGATAATCATCATGAAATTGCTAAACACCAACAGTTTACTGAAATAATTTCCTTTAACCATTTGATAGGAAGGGTAACTTTGACCTATCTATGATAATCTTCGTGAAATAGCTCAACATTCTGAAGGGCTGCTCCTGTCTCCTGAGGAAGAAACATAATAACTTAGAAGCCATTGTTTCATAAGAAGGATGCTGAATACTTAAAGTCAGCCCTACTATGTTTCTCTACTATTCTTTTTCTTAATTTTGACTAAGAAATGGCATCTTCTAAAAAACATGAACTAAAAGATATAGTAACTTACTACCTCCAGGACATCCCCTGAACTAATATTATTATTGTTCATTTACTAGAAAAGCTTTTAATATTATGTTAGAAAAACTGAACACAAAATAGGTTTGTCAAATACCACTTCTCCTAGGTGGATTCCATGAGTTAACCCTTGTAGGGATCATGTAACTGAAAAATGAAACCATAAGGCAGCCTCTGTTCATTTAGATCTCAAAGACTCTTGGAAACAGAGATCAATCGTGCCAACAGGAAACTGTTTCCCCAGCTCTCAAAATCATTTACCTCTTAGAATGTGCACAAATTTTCTCTTACTCAAAGCAATTTCCATAAAAGGTCAAAGCATGAATTTCTCAACATATTTATTGTTCTCTTGCTTTAGGCAATACCACATTACAGGCTTTGGAAACTCAACAATTAGCAAAACAGAAAAATTTATGCTTGAACATCTTACATTGTAATAGAGGAAGACAAAACAAATTGATCATATATTATTCAATGTCAAGTGAGGCTGAATGTGTCTGCAAAATATAAAGCAGAGATGAAGCGATAAACATCCCTTGGGTGGAGGTGGGGCTATTATTTAAACAGTGTAATCAGAAAAGATTTCTTAAATAAGTTAACACTTGAGAAGAGACATGAAGGAGATGAGAAAACAACCCCTGTGAATTTCTGAGGAGAAGCCTTTAGTCAGAGAGAACAGAATGTAAAGACTGGGCTGCCAAAGAGGTTTTAAGGAGCTCAGCAACAGCAAGGCCGGTGTAGAAAGACCAGAGAGTGAGTACTCAAGAGGTATGTGTTGAGGTAAAGAGCTAGCATTGAGTATAGGATGCTGTAGGCCATTTAAAACATGTATACCTAAAGAGATGGATTTTATGCCAAATAGATGGAAAGTCATTAGAGAACATTATGCATGATAAGGCTTAATTTTAACAGGATCACTCTGGTTCAGCCAATGAGGAAACTTTCACGAGAGTTAGGAGCCCAGTTTAGAAGTGGTGCAGAAAAGTAAATGGTAGCTTAAAGTATGGGATTTATAAATGACATGAAAAAATGGTAAGATTCTCGATCTAGGTTTTTTCCCTCAGCACAACTGTTTTGCAAAAGAGTTTTGCCAAAAATGGCTTTCAAGTTATACTATCCTTAATTCCTTTGGTGGTTTGTGCTTGATGTTTTGTTTTGTTCTGTTCTGTATTGTTTTGTTTTGCAGTACAATGTTTTCACACCCTATAACACATATTACATAAATATTCCATAACAAATGACATTTCCACATTGGTTCCAAGTTAAGGCACACTCACTGATTTACTTGGCATGTAGTTTCCAATTAGAGAATGTCTGATGGAATGATGTAGACTTGTTCCATATTTGGATGAATCTGAAATGTTTTGCTCTACATCCATATTCCAAGGAAAAAGATTACATGAGTAGAATCTTTAAGTCTACTCTTATCATTTATATGAAATTTTCTCAAGTATATTTTAGTTCACTCATGTTATATTGTGTATGGCTCTAAAGGTGTTTTTATTTATTTATTAATTCATTTGTAAACGTTTTATTCATTATTTTTAGAAAGAAGGGCAGGGAGGGAGGAAGAAATGGAGAGAAACATCAATGTATGGTTGCCTTTCACCTGCCTCCATCTAAGGACCTGGCTTTATTTATTTATTTACTTAAACATTTTTTTCTTTTCTGTTATAACTTTACATTTATTTTAACCTTAATGTAAATGCAGTTAAGGCAAAGAGCATTGTGATCCCTAAAGATTGTCTCTACTTCCCTTAAAAGAGACTCCTTCACCTTCCTCTTATCCCACCTGTCACCCACTATCAAATGCTCACTTTTTCCTCTGGAAAATATAATCAACTAAACATAATGCATTTGAGGATATAAACCTATATAATTACCAAGCTCTTTTACATTGTATTGACTAAACTCTTTGCTCTATATCTGACATTACATCCACCTACCCTACCACTTTCTTATTTTTTACATTTAGTGTTGTGAGGAATGTTATTTAGTAGGTGTCCTCCTAAGGATCCTCTTAACAGATTATCCATCATGTGGTCATTCTCAGGGACATACTCTAAATCCATAAATTCCAGGGCTCATTGGGAAATTTAATAAATGCGCACACACAAAAATTAGCAGGTAACACAGATAGTTCAGGTGTTCTATTTTCTTGGTCACTGACACCAAAAGTCAATAGGAGGTTTTATTTTTGCTCTCATTTTAGAAAAAGAATAAACATTTAAAATTGAAGAGGAATTCCCTTCCCTAGGTAATGCCATGTTGGCACTGCACAAACCTGAAAGTGAATGCCACCTAAAATTCTGCAACCTAGGTGGCTAGCTTGCCTAACCCTACTCCTGGCCCTCTGTTTCCCATGAATATTTATCTATTATTATTAGTAGCAGTTTTACTCATTAGTTTTCTCATTTACTTAATGTAGTAATATAAATCAGAACTGACTTTGGACTTTAGAGCAGTTGTCTTGGTATAAAGTTTGACTCTACTATTTACCTGAAGTAATTAGGTAAATAGTACCTAATTATCTTACTATTAAGTAATCTATGGTCCGATTACTTAAAAATAATTATATCTTTTTTACTTATCTATAAAATAAGGATAATATAGAATTTAACAAATAACTAGTTTTTCTTACATCTCAGTTCTTCATTCACTGTTAACTCTCCACTTAATGACCATTTCATCAAGAGTGTGTGAATAATATTCCTCTCTGATCAATCCCTTTCTTAGCTTATGTTACTCAATAATACAAATTAATTGAAATAATAAAACTTTCTCTTGGACACATTCAGACACAAATCTGTAAATAACAATTAAATAATTAGAAGGAATTCCACATTTACATAAGTAGACCACTATTTCTATTATTGAAGTCCGAATTTTTCCAGTCAGTATTAAGTACTCTGTTTTTGTTGCTGACCTTCATTTTTATTTAAATATAGTGAATTTTTAAGATAATAAACAAAAAAAAACTGCACACAGAAAATATTTTACATAAATGTAAACATGCAAATCTTCATAATTAAGCAAAATAAACTTTTAAAAAATATTTTATGGGAAGGGGGACAGAGGGAAGCAAAAAGGGGATGGATGTAATACAACAACAATAAAATTAAAAAATTTATATTTTATTCATTATTTTCAGAGAGAAGGGCAGAGAGGGAGGAAGAGAGGGAGAGAAACATCAATGTATGGTTGCCTTTCACCTGCCTCCAGCCGAGGACCTGGCTGGAACCTGGCTTGCAACCTGCTTATGTGCCCTGACTGGGGAATTGAACCAGCAACCTTTGGGTTCACGGGCTGGTGCCAATCCACTGAGCCACACCAGCTAGGTCCAAAAATAACTTTTAAGCACAACATTTTTTAAATCATTAAAGAATGAAACAATGAACCCAAGACAGAATTAACAAGAACAACAAAAGCACACATTTCATAAATCTTCAGGTCTGGTCTTCCAACCTACTTGGTTAAGGCCTGAGTTTCATAAAACCTACTTTCTTTGCCAAATGGAAACATTCAATTTGGCTGTACCTAATATATATCCACATATTATAGTATTACACTTTCAAAATAATATAATAAATATATCGCACATGCATACACCCATACATTCACACATAGCCTCTCAAATAGGGATGTAAGGATTTTGGAATTTTCAAGTTTTCCCACACTGAAGTACATGCATATCAACAACACACATTAAAAAAAAAAAAAAGATCTTGCTACAGAAATAGGTAATGAGTGGCATCATTATAAATCTCTAGTTTGGTTAACTTTTCCTTAATTATGCCCTTTCTGTGGCTTGCTATGGCTCCTCAGATAAATTGGACTTAAGTCTTTATACCTTGCCAATTAACACCCAGTATGGTAGACATATAGAACAAAGAGAGGTAATTTTAACAATTTAGTTAGAAAACTTCAAAATTACAAAAATCAGCATGAAGAATTTCCAGCTATCTCCAAATGCCTGGAACATTTTCTCTTCATCTACACTGTCTACTCCACAAGTTGGTTCTCTCTGCCTCTTCTCCACAAGTGATAAGTATGAATATCTATTCCTGAGGACGTCCCAGGGGATAAAGATGAGAATGACAGTCTCTGCTTTTAAGGAGTTCAGACTAATGAGAGCTCAAGCAAGGAGGTATGCACACAGAGCACTTCAGCTGGTTAAAAAGAGCAGAGGATGAGTGTGAGGGTGGACCCTGCAGGGGATGGCATCTCAGGAGTGAGGTCTTGTGGGAAGAGGAAGAGAGACTGAGAAGGCACAGAGACAGAAAGGACAAGACCAGTTTGACTGGAATGAGGGTATTTGTGAGAAGTAGTCTACAAGGCCAAATTAATGATTTCCAGAAAGAAAAGATTCTTTGCTCCAGTGGGTAAAGCTGGAGGGGGCAGGGAAGGGAACCACCCAAGGCTTTGTGGAAGAGCCAAACTGGAGCCATGCTAAATGATAACCATTCAGGATCAGGAGGTTGGATGACAGAGAGCCTGCAGCTCAGAGAGCTTGACTCACCAAACTCTACAAGCATTTCCTATAGAAATAAATATTTTCACCTGACATGCTAAAACCACTGTTCTGACTATGTATGTGAAGACTTTGGAATTGGGAAAGAAAGAGGCTTAAGTAGATAGTTTTAGTTCCTGAAACCTGCCCCAACTTGAGCAAGTTAAGAGCAGTAAAATACTCCTACATCTAATAACAATTCATGTCTTTCAATCATGCCCTTTACCCTTCCTGAGCTGTTATTATTAAAAAATTATAAAGCAATCATCAATTAATTATAAATAAGTTTCTACATGACATTAAATCCACTGACACCTCATGATGGGCTGAGAACACAGCAGAGGGTTCATGTGTGTACCTATTACCTTCAGTTCATAGAGTGTATGAGTGTGCTGGTAGACAATGGCTGCTGGTCCACATCTCCAGCTCATTGAGGTTGCTATGCAGTTAAAACAGGTGATTTCCTAAGGCTCAACTCTAAACAAAGGTGTCACCTTGGATTGTCTACTTACTTTCTAGGTCCAGACTGTGTCCATTCACTAGCTGAGGAAGGAGAGGCCATCTGAATATAGGGGTCCCAGAAAGGAAAATCATAGTTAATGTTCCTAATACCCATTAACTAAAGTAGATGGAAATTTCCCAGGACATATTCATTCAAATTACAGAAATGGGATCATCCAAAACTAATTACAGGACACATTCACTCAAGATAAAACATTCACTAGTGACCAGCTTCCTGCAACAATAGATTCCATTAGGAACTGCACACTGCAGAAGGTAATCTTGTGACTTTCTTCTCACTTGATATAAAACTACAAATCAGTCTGGGAGTCAGGCACACACAGTGGTACAAAAGCATAAACATAAATATCAAAAGAATGTGCTCATTTCACACTGCAGAACTCCTATATAGATTCCGGTTTTTGAAAACCTGCTGCTGGTTCATGTGTTTAGAAAGATTTCTTCACTACACCTCTCTTCCATCCCTACCTCCCCTACTAAAACCCACTGAAAGCAGAACATCTACATGGAACTAAAAGCCCTAGTTGAAGTGAGTCACATATGTCAGAAGTGGTATAATTAACTACACCTGCCTCATGTATTTCAAGACTGTCTGGGTCTGAATTTGAGCTAGAAGTATCCAACACTTTCCTTTCATCTTTAAGAATCCAATACAAGTTTCTATACACATCTGTAAGTCTCATATATAAGAACCTCCAGTTCCTATAAGTGAGATTCAAGAAAGAGAGCAGCTAGGAAAGTCTGAAGTCTAAACTGCCTACATGCTTTCCTTATTTGTAAATGAGAGGTTGAATTGTGGGGACTCTAGGGTCACACCAGCTGACACTCAAGACCTCCCTCTTGAAGCCCGTTTTTACACGTTTGTCAGGCTGGGTCTGAGAAACTTTACCACTTCATTTCCACAATTTAAAGTAGTTTTAGCATACTTGTGTGCTGCAGTTTGAGGCTTCCACCTCTCTCCTACACCTCAAAGACTGTGTCTTACTTCCCTAGTGCAGACCTCATGGCCAAAGTGGGGTTTACAGTGGGCTCATTGGCCTGGTGAAGATAGGCCTTTGAATACCTAAGCCAGGGCACACTTGTCTGTTTTTCATTAACCGTGTTAACCCAACAGAAATATAATTCTTTTAGTTCTTCTGTAGATGTATTTAAATTTTGAAACATGAGATTGTTTTAAAATTACAAGAAAAAAGCCCTGGCTGGTGGCTCAGTGGATAGGTGCCAACCTGCGAACCCCAAGGTTGCTGGTTTGATTCCCCAGTCAGAGCAACATAACCCAATAGTAAGCAAGGTCTCCAGCCGGGTCCGTAGCTGGAGGCACACGAAAGGCAACCATACATTGATGTTTCTCTCCCTTTCTTCCTCCCTCTAGAGAGAAGGGCAGGGAGGGAGGAAGAATTCTGAAATCGTTATTCTTAAAACAAAATGTAGCATTCTGATAGAAGGTTCATTTATGAGATAAAAAAATGTTCTGAGAATGTTTTAACTAATTTTTAAATTATATTGTTGTAGGTGGGAATTATATCCTTCCATAGGATCACAAGGAAAACATTTCAAGGACCCACACGTGGGAGATTGTGGTGTGGAAATGTTTATTCATGTGAAGATAGAAGCTGTCCCATCTTCCTCTGGCCCACTATGGAAAAGGTCCAACCATGTCCTCATCAAGGACAAGATAAAGCCAGTGTCCAGAGTTCCTGCTCCATATTAAGGTACAATCTAATCCTGCATCTAGCTAGCTTAGTGTATTTCCAGCTACGTCCACTTCGGGCTCCCTCCTTTTGGAGCCTTCATGTGGACTTGCACAGCTATGTGCAAGGACAGAGGACACATCAACACACAGGGAAAGAGAGAACTTCTTTATTACCCCTGGGATTATATTAGCCCCTCTGTGCCATCTGTTGTGCCTGTGTCTACCTTCCCCTGCTCTCACCAGAGTGGGGGGGTGGGCAGGGGGGAGGAGAAGTCTGCACTTGGCAAAATGCTAAAATCCCCTGAAGTGTAAAGCTATAGCTTCCTGGCTAACATGTAGACTTGTGCTTCCCAGTTTATTAAACTCAATGTCTAGTTCTCTTTGCTTTCTTTCCTAGCTACAAGTAGCAATATCAAAGTTTGAAATATTCAATTTGCTCATCTTTTTAAACATGTTTCTGGACAATGCTCATGTCTTTACAAACATAAACTCATGAGGTCTATCTGATAGTGTTTTACAATTTTTCATTGATCATTAATTTTTTATTTTTCAACTCATTTTCTAAAATATACACTTTTCCCTTTTCCTCTTTACCACAAATAAAAGTGGAAGATGAGAGCGTAAAATGAAACAGAATCCAGGGGCTTTCAGTTATAAGAGGCTCATCTGCCTGCCACCAAAGGAAAACATAATAACAGAGTTGGTGAAAAGGAAAGGAACATGTTTCTTTAAAGGTTACACAGATTTAGGTTAAAGGGGGAATTCTGCCATTAAGTCCTACTCCCTTTAAAACACCCACAAGCAGAGTTCTGCCAAATCAGGCCAGTTATAGAACAGAGGAATGGGAGGTACTATCTTTTTCTAAGAAAATGAAAGTTCACAGCTCAGTGTTTTCCAGTCACAGTTCAAAGTTCCCAGTAGCTTCCATTCATCTGTGCTCGATTGGGGAAGATCTTGAATGCTTTTTCTAACTCTTATTTCAGAATTTCTTTCAAAATGCATGGCTCCCTAACTGTGTCTTTTTCTTTTTTAATTCATTATTTTCAGAGAAAAGGGCAGGAAAGGGGGAAGAAAGGGAGAGAAGCGTTAATATATGGTTTGCCTTTCACCTGCCTCCTGCTAAGGAACTGGCTGGAGACCTGGCTTGCAATCTGGTTATGGGCCCTGACTGGGGAATCGAACCAGTGACCTTTGGGTTCACAGGTTGCATGCTCTTTCTAACTCTTAAACCACATGTACTTCCTGAATTCTTCACAAACTGCAAATCCTTAACTTAATCACTGCTACCTTATTTTTAAATACCTGACTTCAGCTTTTTACTCAATGGGCATGGTGACCAGTTCCAGCCACTTGCTGAGCCTTGCACAGCCCCGTAAGCTTTTGTGTCACTATTCTATGGTTAAATCCCCTCCTATTTTCTTGGTGCATGGAGGACAATAGTTGTGCTTCACTGAGTCTCATCCCCCATTCCCAAACTGAAGGGAATGGCCTTCTTCCACCTTATAACAAATACAGTGAGGGTGGAAGGAGGAAGAAAGAGAGAAGAAAAGAAGAAGAGAAAGAAGGAGAGAGAGAGGGAAAGGAAAGGAAGGAAAAAATAAAAAATACTACTACTAAACCCAGCCTGACAGTAATTTTGAGTAGAAAGTAACTCATTTTTCTATATCTCATTTAATACTTTTCAAAATATTTTTGTAGTGCTTTCATGCTTCCAACACACTCATATACACAAACTAAATGAAATAGATTGAACTAATTATAATTTGATTTGAATGTTCAATATAATTATATGTAACCTAAGCAGAATAATTTATAATAAATTTAAAACAATGAAGTATTCTGATATAAACTTCTAATACTTTGAATTAGTTAAATTTTGTCAGATATGACATAATTTTTATTTCCTAAATTCCTGATATTTTACCTATTTTTTAATTAAAATTATATTTTTTGGTAGAAATCCATTGAAGGCAATCTAGAGAAACATAAAATTATTTTAACCACTAATTTCATATAATATTTTATCTATTGTATCCATTTGTTCATGTGTTATAATCTCTGAACCTGAGGTCCATTTACAATCAATGTTGTCATATCATTGTGCTCTAACAGACTATGATTGGTAATTTGTTTTCTTCAATGTTTATAAAACACAGTGGTACATCTGCCCTGGATGTGGCACAGTGGATAAAGTGCTGGCCTGTGAACCCAAAGGTTGCTGATTCAATTCCTCAGCCGGGGCACATAACAAGGTTGCAAGCCAGGTCTCCAGCCAGGTCTGTAGCTTGAGGCAGATGAAAGGCAACCATACATTGATATCTCTTTCCCTCTTTGCCTCTCTCCCTTCCTCTCTTTCTAATAAATAAAACAAACAAACAAACAGGAAACCATAGTGGTATATTTTAGATATAATATCCTCTTTGTTTGATACAATATGGTATTTAATAGTTAAAATATACATTATATTTTATATATTTTATAGGCATAAGAATTTTATTTTATTATTTAAATTTTATTATTGTTGTATTACATGCATCCCCTTTTTACTCCCCTCTGTCCCCTTCCCTACCCAACCACTTACCCCCAAAGTCAATCCCACTTGTTGTCTATGTCCATGGTTCTTCCATGCTAGTTCCTTTACTAAACTGCTCCTCTTCTTTGCCTCCTCCTCCCCTCTCCCGCTGGCCCCCTCCCCTCTGACCACTGAAGGTCTATTTTTGTATTCATGTACCTGATTCTGTTTTGCTTGTTTGTTCTGTTCATTATTGTCCTGAAATGGGTGAGATCATGTGGTATTGGTCTTTCACTGACTGGCTTATTTCACTAAGTATAATACTTTCCAGTTCCATCTATGTTGTTGCAAAGGGTAGGAATTCTTTCTTTCTTTCTGCTGTGTAGTAGTATTCCATTGTGTAAATGTACAAAAGTTTTTTGATCCAATCATCCACTGATGGGTACTTACGCTGTTTCTAGCACTTGGCTATTGTAAATAGTGCTGCTATGAACATAGGGGTACATAGGTTCCTATGAATTGGTGTTTCAGGGTTCTTCGGTTACAGTCCTAGTAGTGGAATTGCTAGACCAAAAGGCAGTGCCATGTTTTAGTTTTTTAAGGAAACTCCATACTGTTTTCCACAGTGGCTATACCAGCCTGCATTCCCACCAACAGTGCACCAGGGTTGCCTTTTCCCCACCTCCTTGTCAACACTTGTTATTTGTTGATTTGTTGATGATTGCCATTCTGTCAGGTGTGAGGGTGTGAGGTAGTATCTTATTGTGGTTTTAATTTGTATCTCTCTGATGGCTAGTGATGTAGAACATTCTTTCATATGCCTTTGGGCCTTTTGTATGTCTTCTTCACAGAGGTATCTGTTCAGGTCCTTTACCTATTTTTTAATTGGGCTGTCTGTCTCCCTGGTGTTGAGTTTCATAAGTTCTTTATATTTTTTGGATATCAAACCCTTGTCTGAGGCATCATTGGCAAATATGTTTTCCCATACAGTTTGTTCCCTTTTAATTTTGCTGCTATTTTCTTTAGCTGAACAGAAACTTTTCAGTTTGTTCTTTTATTTCCTTTGCCCTTGGAGAAGTATCAATAAACATATGTATGCATAGGATATCTAAAATTTTACTGCCTATATTTCTCCCCTTCCCCTCCCCTACTGTCACTGTCAGTTTGTTCTTTGTTTCCATGCCTCTAGTTCCATTTTGCTCATTTGTTTCCTTTGTTCATTAATTTCCTGTATTAAGTGAGAACAAATGGTATTTGTCTTAGGCTGCTTGGCTTATTTCATTAAGTATAATACTCTCCAGTTCTAATCATGGTGTTACAAAGGATAGTTCTCCCCTTCCTTCCTTCCTTCCTTCTTTCTTTTCTTCTTTTCTATTATATAATAGTCCATTTTGTAAATGTACCATGGTAAACTCCAGTTTTGTTGCTCAAAGATGGTTTTCCCTAAGTGCCCATATATTTTATAACTTATTTATGGATTGTGTTATAATTTTTACATACTCCAAACCACTTCTGCAAATATAGTGGTACTACTTCCTAGTTAAAGAAAGTCTTTGGACACTCTTTGCTTCATGTGTGACATAATACGAGATTTTATGTAAATAATGATGTTACTTTTTTTTCATTATTTGTTAGTTATTTTTCATTAGCACAAGTTTAAATTCTAAATTGGTAAGGTTTCATAAGCAAATTGAAAAATTACTGCTTACAAGAAGAAAAATAAAGTACCTGGGAATAAACTTAACTAAGGAGGTAAAATACCTGTACTCAGAAAACTACAGAACAATGAAGAAAAAAATCAAGGAAGACACAAATAAATGGAAGCATATACCATGTTCATAGATAGTAAGAATTAACATCATTAAATTGTCCATACTACCCAAAGCAATCTACATATTCAATGCAATCCCAATTAAAATACCAATGACAGACTTCACAGAAATAGAAAAAATACTTCAAAAATTCATATGGAGCCAAAAACGCCCACAAATAGCCACAGCAATTTTGAGAAAGAAGAACAAGGTAGGAGGAATCACAATACCAAACTTCAAACACTAC
The DNA here is from genome assembly GCA_004026585.1 of Noctilio leporinus. Lineage (NCBI taxonomy): Eukaryota > Metazoa > Chordata > Mammalia > Chiroptera > Noctilionidae > Noctilio > Noctilio leporinus. The sequence continues at coordinate 185 of PVIW01011067.1, read as the reverse complement.
TATAAGGCTACTGTCATCAAAACAGCATGGTACTGGCATAAGAATAGACATATAGATCAATGGAACAGAATAGAGAGCCCAGAAATTAACCCAGGACTCTATGGTCAACTCATATTTGACAAAGGGGGAAGGAACATCCAATGGAGTAAAAACAGTCTCTTCAACAAATGGTGTTGGGAGAACTG
>PVIW01011066.1:0-39969 GCA_004026585.1 Noctilio leporinus | reverse complement strand
CTTTGCAACAACATGGATGGAACTGGAGAGTATTATGCTTAGTGAAATAAGCCAGTCAGTGAAAGACAAATATCATATGATCTCACCCATTACGGGACAATAATGAGCAAAACTAACAACAAGCAAAACAGAACCAAGTATATGAATACAAGGAATAGGCCTTCAGTGGTCAGGGGAATGGGGTAGGGGGGAGGGGGAGATAGAGGCAAAGAAGGGGAGCAGCTGAGACAAGAACCTAGTATAAAGGAACCATGAACATGGACAACAGGTGGGATTGACTTTGGGGGGAATGGGTGGGTGGGGAGGGGGACAGGGGAGCAAAAATGGGATGGATGTAATACAATAACAATAAAACAAAAAAAATTTTTTTAAAAAGGGGGATGGATGTAAACAACAACAATAAAATTTAAAAAAATAAAAATAAAATAAAATAATATAAAATAAATTTTATTTTTATTTTTCCCTTTTTTATGCTGAATCCTTAATTTCTCTGATTAATTTTTCTTCCCTTATTCTCTCAAAAGCATTTTTCTTTACTATAGACATCCCGCATTCATTTTTCACTTTTGTTAGCATCCATATTCCCTTTTCATCTTCATTATTTTTTGCTTAGCTATCATTGTTTTTTTTTTCTTTTTTTTTAATTTTATTGTTGTTGTATTACATCCATCCCTTTTTTGCTCCCCTCTGTCCCCCTCCCCACCCACCCTTTCCCCCCAAAGTCAATCCCACCTGTTGTCCATGCCCATGGTTCCTTTATACTAGGTTCTTGTCTAAGCTGCTCCCCTTCTTTGCCTCTGCCTCCCCCCTCGCTATCATTGTTATTGACACTGAATAACAAACTGAATAAAATTCTGAAATTTTGTTCTCTTTGGTTCAGTAACTTTTAATTTTTATTTCAAACTTCATAGTATATGCTTTCCACTTGTCTTACTCCATTTTGCCATTGCCTTTCCCTATTTTACTTATATTTGAAATTTTATTCTCTCCCTTTCATAACCCCATTTCTATTCCCTACTCATTATTTCTCCTCCCTCTTCTCACTCAAAATCATTTTTGGCTCCTCATCATATCATATTTCATTTTTCCTATGTTATAATATGCTTAATCTCTCTCTACCTGTATTCATCTTTGCTCAATTACTGTTGATACCATTGATGTGGTAGTGGGTATTCCTGCTGTTATGGGTTGGGTTTTCTGATAATACTGCTTTGTTAAATAGCACCTGTAAAATAATATACAAGACATAGTGGGGGTTGTGACTCCCAGTCAGCCAACTGAAGGGGAGAATGCACTTATGAAAAACCCACCAATAAATAAAGCTCAAATATAACAAGGGAGCCCACATAAACTGAATAAAGGGCAATCCTAGAGCATCCAGATCAGTTCATCAAAGAAACTGTACACTGAGCCCTATGGGTCTGCTAATACAGAAGGTCACACCATGAAGACAGGGACGCAAAGCAGTCCAATCTATAACACAGAAACAAACAATGAATGTCACCTAAAATGGGGAGGCAAAGAAACAACAACCAATCAAAAGGAAAGGAGGGATCTGCGGAAAGACTGCTAACTAAAATTGAAGCAAGCACACTAGTAGGCATCGGGCTCAAAATAATGGTGATAAGGATGCTTAGGGAGCTCAGGGAGAACTATAAAGTACTTCAGGGAAGCTATAAGGGACTTAATAAAACTACACCAGTATAAGAAATTATATAAAAATATCAATAAGAGCCAGAAGGAAATTAAACACACACACACACACACACACACACACACACACACACTAGCTGAAATGAAGAACACAGTAGAAGAAATTAAAAGCAGGTTAGATGAAGCAGAGAATCAAATCAGTGAGCTGGAGGGCAAAATAAACACATTACTAGACAGAGCAAAAAAGACTCAGAAATAAATAAAAGGGTTAAGGGAGCTGCAGGGCTACAAGAAGCATAATAATGTCCATATCATAAGGATACCAGAGAGGATTAAGGGATAGAAAACATGTTTGAAAATATAATGACATAAAACTTTCCTAACTTAAGGAGAGAAAAAGTTATGCAAGCCCAGGAAGCACAGAGGGTCCCAATGAACATGAACCCAGAGGCCAACTCCAACACATCAGAATTAAAGTGGCAAAATTCAAAGACAAAGAGAGTTTTAAAGGCAGGAGGAAACAACTAATGACATACAAAAGGCCTGTTATAAGGCTATCAGCTGATTTCTCAATGGAAACACTACAAGCCAGAATGTTGTGGCAAAATATATTCCAAGTAATAAAAAAGTCAAGGCCTGCAACCAAGAATACTCTACCCAGCAGGGATCTCATTCAAGATGGAAGGTGAAATAAGTAGTTTCCCAGGCAAAAGGAGGCTAAAAGAATCTCCACTAACCCAGCATTGCAAGGTATGCTAAAGGGACCACTTTAAAAGATGAAGAAAAAGGAGGAGACAGAGAGAGAGAGAGAAACATGGGTACAAAAAAGGGAAATGGCAATAAATATCTATCAAAAATAATCTTAAGGCCCTGGCTGTTATCACAGTGGATAAGACACCAGCCTGCAAAACCAAAGGTTGCTGGTTTGATTCCCCAGCCAGGGCACATAACCAAGTCGCAAGCCAGGTCTCCAGCCAGGTCCTTAGCTGGAAGCAGGTGAAAGGCAACCATACATTGATGTTTCTCTCCCTCTCTGCCCCTTTCTCTTCTCCTCTCTCTAAAAATAATAAATAGAATATTTTTTAAATAATAATAATCTTAAATGTAAATGGATTAAATGCTCAAATCAAAAGACATAGGTAGGGTAAGTGAATAGAATAGATTAGAAAATATGATCCACATGTATGGTGTCAACAAGAGACCCACCTCAGAACAAAAGGTGTACACAGACTGAAAGTGAAGGGATGGAACAAATATTCCAAGTAAACAAACATGAGAATAAAACTGAGTTAATAATACTCATATAAGACAAAGTAAACTTCAAAGCAAATGCTGTTAATGGAGAAGGGCACTTTATAATACTTAAGGAAAGAATCCATGAAGAAGATATAACCCTTGTAAACATATATGCACCCAACATAAGAGAACTCAAATATATTAGGAAAATATTGAAGACCTTTAAGAAAAACATAGATATAACAGACTAATAGTACAGGATTTTAAGACTCCACCAGCAACAATGGATAAATCTTTCAAACAAAGAATTAACATGGATATTGAGGTAGTGAATGACACTCCAGATCAAATTAACTTAATGGATATATACAGAAATTTTCACCCAAAGAAGAAAAATATACATTCTTCTCAAATGCACATATAATATTGACAAGGATTGACCACATAGTAGGATCCAAAACTAGCTTCAAAAAATTCAAGAAAATTGAGATATCTATCTACCTTTTTGCCATATTTGTACTCCCTACTGGAACAATTCTTATGCACACTACCAAACCACTTTAGTAAGTCATACTGTTTTAGCTTATAACTGCACAAGAAATGCTATATCCCATATTTGAGGATATCTCAAAAAAATTTAAGAAGTTGTTTTTCATGAGTACATTTTATAATTTTCTAAAGTTTTTTCCCCCATTGGGAAATATACTCACATTTTTATTATTGGTGATTACTGCATTTCTTCAATGTGCTCAAAATGAGCTGTTTTATTATCTAGTGTCCTTGAAAACTTCAAGGAGGCTGGAGAAGAGGCAGAGAAGTAGCAGACCTGGCATGGCTTGAACTTCCTAAATTTAAAAATGCTTGTTTATTTTTCCCCCTTTCAGAGTTTTACTGTCTGAGAGAGGAGTGAGATATTTTCCTCCTTTAAACTATCAATTTAAATCCTTTTTCAATAGAACCTTATAATATAACAACATAAAATATTGCACATAAGACATCTTATTCTTTTTTACTGACCTTTGGCAAAACAATTTGAGATTGAGACCAAGCCATTCCTTTCGAAATAGAAACAAGAACAATATCTAAAGACAAAGTTTAAACATGTGAGTACTGTCAAACTAAATCCTCTAAAACAGAAAGACTAGGATTAGCCTTAGAATCTTATCTCTTCATTTTCCTCCCCAAATTAAGCTCACCCTCTAACTGCCATTCACTTCAACCACCAGCTGCTTGGGAGTGCACTGATGCAGTGCGTGCAACAGGGGCTGGTCCACTACTGCTGCTACAGCATATGCTTTCTTTTTCTTTCCACAATGGCAGCATTTCTTGGCTGCTTTTGAAAATTCTATAAGGCCCATAGGAATGTTGAGAGTATCCCCTCAATCCGGAAGAGGACCTCAGGAATCTAAAAGGCTTGCCACCTCATACCACATTGAACCAGTGGGTTCCCTCCTGTGATGATGACTCCAGGGGCTACCCTCTAATTTCCCCCAGCAATCTCCCTGGCTCTGGCAACGTCTCTGAGATTACCCTCTAGTGGCATCTCTCACTCAGCATGTTAGTACCCTCACTTAACTCAACAGGGGTATTTAAAAAAATATCCTGTTTGTAATGCCAATTGTAACACAGGAACTCCAAGCAGGGGAGCTGCACTTGTGCTTATGACATTTTGAAAAACTCACCAGGAGGAGCAGCAGATGTGGACATGGCATTTATTATTCACATTATGGGGGGTACTCAACTGTGGGGGATTGGACAGAGGAGACCTCTGTCCTTAGCACTACTTATGGAGTTATGGATTGGGTTGTGATGGTGGGAGGGGGAACAGCAATAGAATGTTAAAACTACATTGTTATGATAGACACAGGTGCTTTGAGTGAACATCCAGTTACAGAGTGTTTTTCTTGCTTCTTAGAGCTTCTGGCCAGGCAGACACCTGTTCTCTGAAGTTGTGGAGGGGCCATGTCCTAAGTTACCCCACAAAAGCACAACACAGAGCAGAAACACAGAAGAGAGCAAATACGGATGAGGAGGGATGGTCTGATTCACTAAATATGCCAATCAAATAGGAATCAATAGTAAAACCCAGGTATGTAGTCAAGAAGAAGGCTGAGGGAGTCGATGAAGAGAGCAGAGTTTAGGCTTGGTGCTAACTTAACATGTCAGCATTGATTCAGCAAGCCACAAGAAGAAGGCCTAAGTGATTGGCCTCATGTGTACCCCAATAGGATGACAGCAAGATGTACTCCAACTGGATGACCCTCCAGGCCTGTTGTAGCAGAAGCAGCCTTGTCTTCATTTGAATGGACTTTGGTGTCATTTTTTACTTTTTTTTTTTTTTTTTTTTTTTTTGAGGGATTACACTGGTTTCCAGCTGAAGAGCATTATAAGCTCATTGCTTGCTGGTAAAATGCCAAAAGTCCAGCAGCTTCCTTTTTTTCCATTTCAGCTCTGTAGCATTAGTCCAAGCTGTCAGCATTCCTACTGAGATAGTTGATTGGATGCATATACCACAGGCTTTAACTTCTCTAGCAAAAGGTTGTTCAGCCACACCCCTGGTCCTGCTTCCAGATCACTACTATCTGGATCAGCTGGGAATTTTCCAAATTAAGTGCATATGTTTTTTTCTCTATATAGTTCCTTCAATTCATCTCTCTTCCCTCCTGGTTTACAGCAAAAAGAAACCAGATCATGCTTTTAACACTTTGCCTAGAAATATTCTCAGCTAAGTATTCAAGTCTATTGCTTACAAGTTCTACTTTTGAAAAATCAAAACACAGTTCAGCCAAATCCTCTGTGCCTTGATTTTCAATACCACGTTACTCATTTTTATCTGAGACATCAGCAAAAAGCACTCTTAACAATTATGTTTCATATGTGCCGTCACAAAAGATAGGAGTTCCTTCTTTCTGCTGTATAGTATTTAATTATGTAAATGTATTAGTTTTTTAATCTACTTATCCCCTGATGGGCACTTAGGCTTTTTGCAGGACTTGGCTATTATGAATAGTGCTGCTCTGAACATAAGGGTGTATAGATTTTTCTGAATTGGTGTTTCAGGATTCCTCCAGTATAATCCTGGCAGTTGAATTGGTTAAACAAAAGACAGTTCTATTTTCAGTTTTCTGAGGAAATTCCATACTGTTTTCCACAGTGGCTGCACCAGTCTGCATCCCCACCAACAGTGCACTTTTTCTCCACACCCTAGTCAGCACTTGTTTGTTCATAATGTTAATGATGGACATTCTGACAGGTGTGAGGTGATATCTCATGGTTTTAATTTTTATCTTTCTGATGGCTCAACTAGTCATCAGAGAGATACATATTAATATTTGTTGAGCATTCTTTCATATGTCTATGGGTCCTTTGTATATCTTACTCTGAGAAATGTCTGCTCAGATCTTTTGCCCATGTTTTAATTGTGTTGTCTGTCTTACAACAGAATGAATGGAACTGGAAAGTATTATTCTTAGTGAAATAAGCCAGGCAGTGAAAGAAAAGCACCATATGATCTCACCTAATAAAGGAAACTAACAAATAAAACAAACAAATGAGCAAAATAGAACCAGAGGCATGAAAACCAGAAACAAACTGACAGTGACCAGAGGGAAGGAGTAATGGGGAGAAAGGGGAAAGAAGGGGAAGGGTTTAGTCAAGTATAAATGACCCATGACATGGACAACTGGGTGGGGACTGACTGTGGCAGAGGAGAGGGTAGGTGGGACAGGGGAGAGCAATGAGGGAAATATGGGACAACTGTAATAAAACAACAATAAATTAATAAAAATAAAATTAAAATTTTATTTATTTTTAGAAAATTATGTTTCTACCAACAATCTTCTAAAGGCAATATAGGTAGGTTTTTATTGATTTATTATTGTTGTGTTACATTTGTCCTCTTTTTTCACCCATTGCTCTCCCCCACCTCCCAGTCCTAATCTTGCTATTCCCTTGTTGATGTCTGTGTTGGATTCCCTCTCTGACCAGCTCTCTTTGTTCTGAGCCAGACTGGGTGGAGTCCCACCCCCTGGTTCTGCCATGCACTGTGCCCTGCCGAGTTTTTGTTTAGCAGAGCCACTGAGCCTACACACAGATGAGTCCTGGGTCCCTGCCCAATTTTTGGGTCTTGCCTTGGCTCCCCTTTTAAAATGTGGTACTCTTATTGCAGTACTGGTCCCTGGTTGCTCTATCTTCCATGGACACTCCATCCTCAAAAATCAGTCTCTCAAGGTCAGGTCTGGCTTCCTCTTTCCCAGCCCTCCAACTGTTTAATATAAACTTTCTAACTGGGTCTTTCCTGGGTGGTGTGGCACCTGGGAGAGCCCTATGGTGACATTGATATCTCTCTCCCTTCCTCTCTCTCTGTAAATAAAATAATTTAAAAAAAGAATAAAAGAAATGTGGATGGATACTGCCATGATCTCCATAGCAGGTTAATGACCTTGCACCAACAGGAAGGACAAAAAAATCCTCAGGTATGAAAAGTCCCCAGACTTTTCAGTATGCTATATACAAGCCCTCATGGTTGCAATTTGGAAGATCAGATCCTACTAAAGCAAGGTGGTAAGAAAATAATTAACAGTGAGACATAGCTAGAAAAATGAAACCTATACAAAAAGATAAACTTGATGCCCCCAATTCTTGCAAATTGGGCGGGGGTGGGGGGGGGGTGCAATGCTACTTACAGGAAGCAAACTTCACAGAGATCTGGAAGTTTAGATTCAGATTCCCAGAACCAAAGCTTGTGAAGGGGGCTAAACCCCCAACAAGGAAAGGTCTTTGGGAGACCTCATCATTAGGCTGTTCAATTCTGGTCAAGAAGAATCTTCATAATGACTAAGAAGCTTTGGAGAGATACTATATTTATTCCCTTCCAAGTATAGGCATGATGTACCAGGCACTTACCACAGTATTCTTCAGAGTACAAGTACTTGTGGAACAGATCCCAGAAAATATGAAATGGTGCCTAACACTTTGGGAAGCGGAACTGCACTCCAATTGTTTTGCCTTTAACTCTTGATAGGCATTCTGGAGCAAATTGAACCACAAAGAATTCTATGTGGGGTCTCCAGGAATTGAGGTCAGAGAATAAAGAAGAGCCAGTTAATGTACATGCCCCATTACAATCCTAGCTTCCAAAACATGAAGTCAAAGACATTTCGATAAACCCTAGCTCTGAGGGTGGAAGTAATTGAAAAAGATCCAGCCTGGGAATTATGGTTTCTCCCTTCAAACACTCAGGCAGTTGTGTCTGTACTCACCACAGCCAGACACTCAGTCTATTTGATCACTTGTGCTGACCATGACTGCCCCACCTTAGCTAAGAAGCTCCATGAAAAAGAGAAAAGATATGTCCCATATCCAGGCTGTGCCACTAAAATAGACCCCTAAACAGTGTCTCGGAGGAGAACACACTACCCTCTACAATGTTCCCTAACATCCTTCACAAAGTCTCTCATCACACAGAAGTCTGGCCATAATCAGTGACTATCCTCCACCATGTACCCAGCATCCTTCATAAATTCTCACAGCTTATGAAGTTGTACATATTCAGTGAAGATCCTCCATCATAATACTCCAACATCTTTGACAAAGTCCCTCAGCACACAGTACTTGGCTGAACTAGATTTTATTTTATATTATTTTTTCAGAGAAAAAGGCATGGAGGGAAGGAGAAAGGGAGAGAAGCATCAATGTATGGTTGCCTTTCACCAGCCTCCAGCTAAAGACCTGGCTGGACACCTGACTTGCAACCTGGTTATGTGCCCTGACTGGAAAAATCGAACCAGTGACCTTTGGGTTCACAGGCAGACACCCATCCATTGAGCCACACCAGCCAGGTAGATTTTTTATTTTTAGGGAAATCACTTAAACAGCTCACCTCTGAACTCAGGTTATCATAGAGTGTTATTGAGGTGACAGGAACATCAACGAAAGTAGAGATGCCAACCTCTACTGATCAAAAAGATAAACTAATCAGGTTGTAGGAATGTTCATAACTTTCACAAGCCCATAAACTTGTGAGATAGAGACAGTTCAGCCAAATTTTCAGAGACCAATGAGACTTCTGAGTTTATGATACTTAATTTAAAAATAAAGAGTAAATTCTATTAGTATTTAATATACTGCCTAGCTCAGAATAAGAATTTATTCAGTGTTTACTAAAGGGAGCCTGACTTTTGGGTTAAGTACTTACTCCATTTATAAGATTCTGCCAGAGACTATATCCCTATTTCTAAGCATCTTACATTTCTTTTGAAAAGACAGTGTCTTTCCCCTCAGTGACACCTGACCAATGGAGGTGTATGGAGAAGTGCTCATGGAGGAGAGTGGAGACAATATCAGGCTGGAAGGAAAAAGGCTGCACTCCCCACAGTGCCGCTGAGGTTACAGATTCATCAGGCAGTAGACATATGGGACTTTTGTTTTTTTCATATGGGACTTTAATGCCTATTAAGGAATAAGGAAGATGTTTTTTATTTCATACCACAAACCAGTATATAACATTTTGTTAAATATATTTCAATATAATTACTTTCTTCTGTAATCATGTTTACTTTTTAAAAATTTAATTCTATTGTTGTTGTATTATATTACTCCATTTTTACCCCCTGCTCTCCCCTTCCCCACCCTCCCAGTCTCCCCCACAGTCAATCCCACTTGTTGACCATGTCCATGGGTCATCCATGCTAGTTCCTAGACTAAACTGCTTCCCTCCTTTGCCTCTTTCTCCCCAATCCCCCAACCCCTCCCTTTCCCCTGTGTACATTGAAGGTATGTTCCTTGTATTCAAGTCTCTAGTTCTGTTTTGCTAATTTGTTTGTTTTGTTCATTAATCTTCTGTAATGGGTGGGATCATGTGGTATTTGTCTTTTAATGACTGGCTTGTTTCACTAAGTATAATATTATACCAGTTTCATCCATTTTGTTGCAAAAGATAGGAACTTCTTCTTTCTTTCTGCTATGTAGTATTCCATTGTGTAAATGTACCAAAGTTTTCTGACCCATTCATTCAATGAATGGCACTTAGGTTGTTTCCAACACTTAGCTATTGTAAATAATGCTGCTATGAACATAGGGGTATATAGGCTCTTCTGAATTGGTGTTTCAGGGTTCTTCGGGTATAATCCTAGTAATGGAATCACTAGATCAAAAGCAATTCCACTTTTAGTTTTATGAGGAAATTCCATACTGTTTTCCCTAATGGCTATACCAGTCTGCATTCCTACCAGGGTTCCCTTTTCTCCAAATTCTCACCAGCACCTGTTGTTTGTTGATTTGTTGATGATTGCCAATCTGACAGATGTGAGGTGGATCTCATTGTGGTTTAAATTTGCATCTCTCTGGTGGTTAGTGATATTGAGCATTCTTTCATATGCCTATGAGCCCTTTGTATGTCCTCCTCAGAGAAGTGTCTGTTCAGATCCTTTGCCCAATTTTTAATTTAGCTGTTTGTCTCCCTGGTGTTGAGTTTCATAATTTCTTTATATATTTTGGAGATCAAACCCTTGTTGAAGTGTCATTGGCAAATATGTTTTTCCATACAGTTGGTCCCCTTTAAATTTTGCTGATGTTTTCTTTAGCTGAACAGAAACTTTTCAGTTTAATATAGTCCCATTTGTTTATTGGTTCCTTTATTTCCTTTGCACTTGGAGAAGTATCAGTGAAAATATTTCTGCATAAGATATCTGAAATTCTACTTCCTATGTTTTCCTCTAGGACTTTTTGGTGGCAATACTTATGTTTAAAACCTTTATCCATCATGAGTTTATTCTGGGTGTATGGTGTAAGTTGGTGGTCTAGCTTTATTATTATTTTTTTTGCAGTCCCTGTCCAGTCCCTCCCAACACCACTTGTTGAAGAAACTGTTTTTACTCCATTTTATGTTCCTTCCCCCTTTGTAGAATATTACTTGACCATTTATTTCTGGTCTCTCTATTCTGTTCCACTGACCTATATGTCTATTCTTATGCCAGTACCAGGTTGTTTTGATTACAGTAGGTTTGTAGTATAGTTTGATATCCAGTACTGTGATTTCTCCTACCTTGTTCTTCTTTCTCAAGATTTCTATGGCTGTTCATGGTCATTTTTGGCTCCAAATAAATTTTGGAAGTATATTTTCTTTATCTGCGAAATATGTCATTGGTATTTTAATTGGGATTGCATTGAATCAATGGATTGCTTTGGGTAGTATGGACATTTTAATAATGTTAATTCTTTACATCCATGAATATGGTATATGCTTCCATTTATTTGTATCTTCCTTAATTTCTTTCTTCAGTGTTTTGTAATTTTCTGAGTACAGGTCTTTCGCCTCCTTGGTTAAACTTATTCTTAAGCACTTTATTTTTCTTGTTGCTACAGTAGCTAGGATTTGTTTTTTGGCTTCTTTCTCTGCTGTTTCATTATTGGTATACAAAAATGCCTTTGATTTCTGGATATTGAGTTTATATCCAGCTATTTTGCTAAATTTGCATATTAGGTCAAGTAGGTTTTTGGTGGAGTCTGTCAGATTTTGTATGTACACTATCATTACATCTGCAAATAATGACAGTTTTATGTCCTTCTTTCTAATTTGGATGTCTTTGATTTCTTTTTCTTGTCTGATCACTATGGCTAGAACTTCCAAAATGATGTTGAACAGGAGTGGAGAGAGTGGACAGCCTAGTTTTATTACTGGTTTTAGGGGGAAAGCTTTTAGTTTTTGCCCATTTAGTATGATGTTGACTGCAGGTTTTTCATATATGGCCTGTATTATGTTGAGGTATGCTCCTTCTATTCTCCTTTTGCTGAGTGTTTTTATCGTAAATGGTTGCTATACTTTATCAAATGCTTTTTCAGCATCTATTGACATGATCATATGGTTTCTGTGTTTCATTTTTTTTTATGTGGTGTATTACATTTCTTGATTTGTGAATGTTGTACCATCTTTGTATCTCTGGGATGAATCCTACTTGATCATGCTGTATGATCTTTTTAATGTATTACTGGATTCAATTGGCCAATATTTTGTTGAGAATCTTAGCATCTATGTTCATCAGAGATATTGGCTTGTAATTTTCTTTCTTAATTTTGTCTTGACTTTGTTTTGTGATTAGATTTTTGTTGACCTCATAGAAAGAGTTTGGGAGTTTTCCTTCTTCTTGGATATTTTGGAATAAGTTAAGAAGGATAGGAGTTGGTTCTTCTCTAAATGTTCTCTAAAATTCACCTGTGTAGCTGTCCAGGCTGGGGCTTTTGTGTGTTGGGAGATTTTTGATTACTGCTTTAATCTCACAAGTTGTTATTGGTCTGTTAAAGCTTTCTGCTTCTTCTTGATTCAGTTTTGGTAGGTTCTACATTTCAAAAAATGTGTCCATTTCACCCAGATTGTCATATTTCTTGTCATGTAGTTGTTTGTGATAATTTCTTACAATCCTTTGTATTTCTGAAGTATCAGTTGTGATTACTCCTCTGTCATTTCTGATTTTGTTTATTTGGGTCCTCTCTTTTTTTCTTGATGAGTCTATTTACAGGCTTGTGAATTTTTTAAAATTTTTCAAGGAACCAGCTTCTGGATTTATTAATTCTTTGAATTGTACTTTTAGTTTCTAAGCCATTTAATTATGCTCTGATCTTGATTATATTTTTTATTTACTTGCTCTGGGCTTTGTTTGTTGTTTCTCCTCTAGCTCTTGAAGCTTTATGGTTAGGTTGTTTGTATAACCTTCTTCTAATGTTTTTATGTAGGCCTGTATTGCTATGAATTTCCCTCTGAGGGACTGCCTTTGCTTTGTCTCATTGGTTTTGGGCTGTTTTGCCTTCATTTTCATTTGTTTCCAGAAACTTTTTTATTTCTTTTTTGATCTCATTATTTACCTATTCATTATTTAATAGCACATTATTCTGAATTATATCCATGAATTTGAGTGTTTTTGGGTTTTCCCTTGAGGTTGGTTTCTAATTTCAATCCATTGTAATCTGAGAAGATGCTTGGTATGATTTCAATTTTCTTGTATTTGTGGAGGGCTTATCTTGTGTCCTACCATGTGGTCTGTCTTCAAGAAATTTCCATGTGCATTGGAAAAGAATGTGTATTTTGCATCTTTGAGGTGAAAAGTTTTGTGTATATCAATTAAGTCCATTTCAGCAATACCACAATATCCTTGGTGTTTTTGTATTTGGAAGATCTGTCCATTATTGTTTCTGTGGTGTTATATGTGTTTTACTTTCTAAAAGATTTTATATTATTTTCAGAGAGAGGGGAAGGGGGAGAGGCAGAGAGGGTGAGAGACATCAAAGTATAGTTGCCTTTCACCTGCCTCCAGCCACAGACCTGGCTGGACACCTGACTTGAGACCTGGTTATGTTGCCCTGACTGGGGAATAGAACTAGCGACCTTTGGATTTGCAGGTGGGTGCCTTATCCACTGTGCCGCCAGCCAGAGTCCCTATTGAGATATAATTTACATACAATAAAATGTCTGTCCAGAAAAATCCATCCATATTTAAATAACAAGAATTGTTTACTCAACATCAATATAATCTGACAGCCCAGGAGAGTAGACTGGAATGCACATGTGTGAACAATGGTAACTTCACTGTTCTAGTCAGTAACATAGTTGACACTGCTTAGAATGTATGTGTAGTGTGTGGCCCTTGCATTCAAAATGACTTAATGAGTAAAGCACTAAGTCTGCATCAAATTTTGCATTATGCTTGAACATTCCTCCACAACAAGTATTCAGATGATTCAGAAGGCCTCAGCTATGGGCAACTAGTGATTGGCAGCTTCATCACAGTAGCCCTCCTGCTCATGCATCACATCCCATGTAGAGTTTTTAAAAGAAACATCAAATTATCCTAGTGACTCAGATTCCCTACAGCCCAGATTTGGTGGCCTGCAACTTTTGCCTTCTTCCAGAACTAAAAAAGGTTATCTTTGAAGGAAAGAGATTTGAGACCATTGATGAGATTCAGGATAGTGTGACTTGGCGGCTCATGGTGACTGGAAGAACTATGTGAGTCCCAAGGTACCTAATTTGAAAAGGACTGAGGTGGCATTGTCCTATGTATACTTTTCTTGTATCTTATATCTTCTTTAATAAATGTATCTATCTTTCCTATTACATGGCTGGATACCTCTGGAAAGACCTCATATATATGGGTTCACTAAGTTTTGACAATCACATTTATTTGCATAACCATTACTATAATCATGGTACAAAGTATTTCCCAAACTTCAGGAAGTGTCCCACTGCTCAGTCCTGATCCAAAACCATACTACTATACCAACTCTGCTATCACCCTGGGTTACTTTTGTTTGTTCTTCAACTTCACATGAACTCTTTGGAATGGAGCTCCTTTGTTCCACATTATGTTCCTGTGATCTGGAGCCTATTAGCCAGTGTCTTAGAAGGAAGATTCCATTTAAAAAAGATTAAAAGTAACAAAGTATCTAGAAAATTGTGGGCATAGAACCAAGAATGTATCATCACTTTGTCTGAGTCACAACCCAAAGACCAGCACCTGAAGGAGAAAGGATGGGAGTGGTCACTTGGCCCACAAGGAAGAAAATAACTGCATTAGGTAGAGTGACCTACAGTCAGTGACACAGCCAGCTTGGGCAACCAGACAGAAAAGAAGCTGGGATATCCAGAAGGATCTCTTCAGCATGGAAGAGATGTGTAGGAAAAGAAGTGGAGAGCTCATTCTCAGAGAGGTTGGGAATTGGTAAAGCACTGGGAGTAGAGGAGACTGCTTGGGCAGAAAGATGATGATAAGATAAAACAGCTGAGATGGAAGTCTTGAGGTCCCTCTACCCTCAGCCATTTAGCCACCACAGTGCAAAGATCCAAGGATTTAGTAATTGTCAAACTACTGGCTGGCTATTTGGGGGAGTGGGCAGGAAGCATATTTCAGAAGTACCATACTCCTTACACCACAGACAGCAGGCACACTTTCTTTAAGTCTGAAGTTGCTAATGACACTTATTTCTAGACCATTCTTTATTTGTTTAAATAAAACCATCAGGAATTGTGCATCTGAATAATGTGGCACCAAACATTCAACCATGCAGTTTGTTTTTGTGTTTTTCTTAAGGGTAACAATTAACCTTTGAAAAGTCTGACCTTTCCAAAAAGTCAGACAGAGGACAGACCTGTTGGCAGGACCTCCCTGAGGTGTAGGGTAAATGTTTCAGAGAGGGATTTCTTCACAGGTAACATGGACTTTGAGCTGCAGTGGTTTCTTTACACTGTACCTCTTTAAAATTATTCACTTAGTTGATCTTTTTAATTTGTGAAATGAAGCCACCAAGTGGAATCATAGGGTCAGCCTTTGACACAACAAAAATACCACATCCCAGAGGAAGCAGGCTAAATGTTCAATGCAGGCCTTTGTTTCATACAAACCCACCAGAGACACATGCACAATGGCAGAGACAGACTTGAGAATATCCTAAAGCTTATTTACAATCAGGACCTTAGGGTTCAGCCCTATCCCAGTGCAGAGCAGCGGGAATTCTGCCCCTTAGCCTTCTCTGCAGCAGCCTCTCCCCAGTCCACTCTTGCAGTTCACCACTAAGGTAATCTTCTACCTGGAAATTCCATGATGTCATTGCCTGATTAAAAGCCCCAATGTTCCCACATTTATCCAAGACACAATGAGGGTGTCAATGATCTGGCTTCAGGTGGCCTTCACATAACCGTTGAATTCTAAAGGTGCCTGTTTTATAATGGAAACTGTTCTGTCTTATTCATCATGTAAATTGGTCCCAGCTCCAACAAAATCACATACAGAGGAAACACTTAAGAAATGTTTATGCAATCAATACAATAATTAATCCAAGAAACATTCTTATCTGAGGGTTATATCTGGAAAATGAAAATAATTACAGTACATACACAATTTGAAAAGATGGTGCATGCAAAATGTTTAGCTAAAGGGACCAGAGGAAAGGATGGGTTATATATTCAGGCAGCTTTAAGAAAACCAACACAGGATAGGAAAACACCAGGGCTGGAAAAGCAAAGAGAGAGAACAGAGTTCCTGAGCTCAAGGGAAAACTTAGTACGTGCTGTTTCTACACTGATGGCTGGACTGTGACACTTGAGGTAGCAGTGGGATCAGCACCACCAGGAAATTTATTAGATAGACAAGCCCTCAGTTCCCACTGCAGGTCTACAGAATCTCAACTCTGGAGTTGGACTGTGACCATGTGGGAACAGCCTTCCAGATGGTTCTGATACACTGAAGTCCCACAACCTCTACTACAGATGCCACATTAGTAGTCAGCAAACTGCAGCTGGGGGTCCACACCTGGCCTGCTGCCTCTTTTGTTAGAGTTCATGAGCTAAGAATGATTTTACATTTTCAAATGATTACATTTAAAATGATTATATAAGTACCTACATCATAATCTTAATTTTATCTCTTGGGCCTCAAAGCTTAAAGCTTAAAATATTCACCATCTGGCACTTTGATGAAAGTTTACCAACTCCTGGTGTGAGGGAATACAACTAGAAAATAGGACAAAGAGCTATCCTGACCTCTGTTCCCTGTCTCAGTGCTTCTATGGGCCAAATATATGGGAAGCCAACAAGTGAGGGAAGAATTAGATTTGAGCCCCAGGGACATGGAGCAGGGCAGAGAGAACTAGAGATTCTATAAGGGAGCAGTGAAGGAGGTGGAAAATAGAGAAAAATGAGCATGCCTGCACTGTGGTTTAGGACTTTAGAGAGACCACTTCCTCTCTTACAGTAATATGTATCCTCTAAGAAAGACAGCAGAGACATGGGTGAGAACAGAGGCTCTGGGGAGAGACAGAAGAGAGAAATTGTCAGGTATCAAAGTGGTTAGACCAGAGGCTTTGAAGCATGAGCAGCCAAGATTTGCTCATATCTCCACTATGTACAAGCTGAAAATTTTTGGACAAGTTATTTAATCTTTCTGTGCCTCAACTGCCTCATCTGTGAAACAGAGGAAAAGACCAGCACCCACCTCACTGACATGTTTGCAGATGAAATGAATCAAGGCATGTGACATGTTTGCATACATGGAAAGATGTCACTCAGCTGTCTTTGACCAAGCATAGCCCTGCACTAGGCTGTGTGCTAAGTTATAATGATAGAGATATAGATATAGTTGGGAAGACAGAAGGACAGAAAACAAGGACTTCATAGAGGAAAAAATGTTTCATTCTCCTGCAAAGCAAAGGGAGCTTCTCAGAAGAGCATGCAAACTCAGCCTCAGGGCTGAAGGATTTTCTTGGTAGATGGAAGAGCATGCAAAGGTACCTTTGCAAAACCTTTAAAGGACTGCAAGCAGCTTTGCATAACTGCAACTTGGGTTCCCATTTCCATGATAAGGGCTGGAGATAAGGCCAAAGGAATATGGAGAACAGATTATAGGGATCTTCCATGCTATATGAGGAGTTTATACCCAACAAGTTAAAAACCATTTGTAGACAGAGAAATAAAATCACTGAGAAACATGCAATATAGAACATGGGGAAAGGAATGAGGATATGTTGGCACAAGCACCAATTTTACATCCAGGTTAAATCTCAACAGTGCCCTGGGTACCTTAGAGAACACACATGATCAAACACCCCAGAGTGAACAGATGAGTATATACACATTGATGAGATGATGAGCACAAGGCTCCCAGAGAGAAGGGTGGAAGCTCATGTCTGTGGTCAGAAGTGCAGCTATGTGGGCAGCAGAGGCATACTGCCAGGGGTCAGTAAATTTCTGACCAAAATGCCCATTGAATAAAAATCTCCTCTTGGTTCTGGCTGGTGGCACAGCAGACAAGGCACTCCCTGTGAACCCAACAGTCGCAGGTTCGATTCCCAACCAGGGCACATAACCAGGTTGCAAGCCAGTTCTCCAGCCAGGTCTGTAGCTGGAGGCAGGTGAAAGGCAACCATACATTGATGTCTCTCTCCCTGTCTGCCTCTCTCCCTTCCCTTCTCTCTAGAAATAATAAATAAAATATTTTTTTAAATTCTCCTCTCATTAGCCCAAATATGCAAAAAAACAAATGAAAATGATCCATGACCTTGAAGGCCAGAAAAGATAATTTCTTATCAGAAAATGAGAGTGCTCTTTAAGACTTGGGCATAAAAACAAATCTATTACAAACACTGATTCCAGGTGTTATAGGAAATTAGCATCATCACACAATCTGCCCCTGTTTTATTATTTTTTAAGATACTCCACAATTAAAACTGCAAAGGTAACAAAGTTATAGAAGAAGAAAGAGAAAAGAAAAAAAATCAATTATCAAAATATAGTTAACACTGAGGAAATATTAATATTGATTTATATTTTAATAGCAGCAAGGCTAATTTTGCTGAAACTGGGAACTCAATTAACATACCAAACTTTAACCTAAGCTCCTAATGCAGTTAGCTGTGTTGACATGTTAAAATTTTGCTCAAATAAATTTAAAATCATTTCCCTTCTTCTTGTTTTATGATAAAATAATTAATAGACTAAATTGAAAGAATTATGTCATCCCCATAATTTAACTGTGAGTTACAAGACTAATATTCCAGGTCCACTAGTGGAAAAAAATTGAAGCAAGGGGGACAGAAATAAGAAAATATGTACCTGGATGCTCATTCCACCCTCCATATTCCTGATGCACCAAAATGACAGTAGAACAGACTGGGCATGATTGTCTTCACTGATGGGCACGACTTTTGCTCAGGCATCAGTGTGATTCAATGTATTTTGTAATAAGCAAGAATCCACCCAGAAAACAAGGATCAAATTTTATACTAGTTACAACCAGTACATGACCATATTCACACTTGAAGGAAATTATAAAAGAAGGTAGGTGGATACAAGAATATAAAAAGAGCAAGCAGTAAGTGTGTGCTTTCTTCCTCCACCTCCAACTCAACTCAAAACAATTTCCAAGTCCTGTGCCTTTTATTTCTTAAATAACTGCTTTGTCAGCCCTGCCTGCTACCTCTACTACCACCTTCTGTCTCCCCCGGATTACCAGGAAAGTCTGGGACCAGCCCTTTGCCACCCTCATCTACCCTCCCTTGAAAGAAAGCAACCAGAATGGAATGTCAAAAGGAAACTTGTGGACTAATCTCCTGCTCGCCATTCTCCAATTGCTCCTGTTGCCTAGTGTGCAATTCTATAAGACAACCATAGCCCTTCAGCTTATTTTGCTACCACCCTTATCTGTTTCCAACCTTTCCACTGGGTCATCTCATGACCCTGGTCAAATTCAGTTCCCAGGGAACACACATGGAGTCTTCTCACTCCATGCCTGGACTCAATGCTGCTCACTTGCCCTCTTGTGCCCTCCCCCTATTTATCCAACCTGGCAAAATCCTGTCTGTGTTAGTCAGATAAATTTCACTGCTGTAAAAAACCATCCAAAACCTCAGTGCCCCAACACTATGAAAGTTTGTGTGATTACTTTACCATTCCATGCAGGTTGACTAAGTACAATTCAAAGATAAAGTCCTTCCCATCTGATGGTTTCACATCCAGGGCCCCAGAGTTCTCTAAAACATCTTCTATATCCTCTGGAGGGCAAAGGAAAATACAGCTGGAGCATAGGAGGGTGGCTTATGGGTCAGGCCTGCAAGGAGGTGGGCTGTTGTACCTTATTTTTGCCCACATTCCATGGCCTGGGAAGTGTGGCGTATCTACATTTCCAGTGTAGAAAAAATAATCCTTTGCGAACAATTAGCCAATGTCTGTAGCAATCTTCTTCAGGTCAGGTACAGCACAATTTACTTCTGAAGATTTTACTGCTTGCCCCTTCTTTCCAGCTGCATTAAAAAATCTTTCTCCTCTACCATAGCCAATAGACATTAGGAGTATTTAAGTACAGAGTCTTCACTTCTGTACCCCACACACATACCACCAAAAGAAAGCCAAAGTGTATTTTTTAAATACCGATTTATCTTCAAAACTGCAAAAAAGTCAAAGAAAACAAGACAGGGATTTAGGATTTATGCAAATGTGGATGGAGCAAAAGAAGTGAATTTTTTCAAGTGCCACCCTCCTGCACTGAAAGATAATAGACAAATAGGTGTTCTAATGAATGAACGAGCAGAAGGAATGAATGAGCAAGATGAAGAAACAGTGGCATCTTGATAAAACAGTTACATTTTATATAGTTCATTGGTGGGCTAGGCACTATGCTAAGTTCCTTTCATCTTTTATTTCTTTTAATGCTCAGCAGTTATCTCATTAGGTGGGTGCTATTACAATCTTTCCAGATCTCTTCTCCATATAGTGATGCAATAAGGATTTGAACACAAGTCTCTCACACCCTGTCTATATAGGAAACAGAGGACATGAGCAGTGTTGATCCTGAAAAGAATATACATTCTCATGGTTAACTGAGCCCAAATTTGTAATCACTCTAGTAGCAATTGTTCTGAAAAGTCCCACACAAGGAAAAGCACATATTGGGTTGACAAGTGTCCTGCACTGGGCTCCTGCTCTCTGAGTCAACCCTCAGGAGAGAGCTCTTAGGACTGAAATTTCATAAATAAGACTGGGACCTTTCTCCTCCAATTGAGATTGCACAGTAATATTCTCATTTACATTTTTACCAAACATTACAACCAATCAGGACTGCAATTTGGACCAATTTGTGAGGATTTGAAGTCCTCATTTGCATAAAAATAAACCAATCAGGGAACAGGGGAGGGTATGCTTCACTGCATGAGCTACCTTCACCTTGACCTCAATGGAGCATGTTTAAGTTTCCCCAGCTGAACCTGAACAGTGGCTATAACTCCTAGACCTACTCACACAGGTTTCTTCATTTGAGTTGTTCAAAAACTGTGCTGTTTCATAAATGAGCTCTTTTCGTTGAATAATCTCCCATCACCACACCCCAAATTGAATTGGTAGCAATGATCTTCAATTCACACTACATCATGACAGCAACAGCAGTAGATCTGAAGCAACAGCTGTTTCCAGACACCTTGAATCAATGTACTGATGCCAGCATTAGTCCCTTCTAATCGTTGTCTTTTAAGCGGTGACAGAATGGTTTTGGGTAAGATCTTTGAGACCAATTTCAGGTTTGTTTTCTGTTGAGATCCCAGAGACTTTATTCAGGTTAGGTGAAGAAATCTCATTTGTTGATCTTGGTTCATTTATCTGGACCAAGAGGACAACCCCCTACCCCCCGACTGAAATTCATGTTTGGGGCCTAAGAAGGTCATCCTTCAGTCACATTTGGTACTAGGAAAGCTATTTTCATGTTGGAATTTGGCTTTACCCATAAGGATACCCATTCTAATGAGCACCTGAAAAGATGCTTTGGTAAGGAAGAGTGCATATGGGGATACTTATGCTATGGGAACTTAGGGGAAGCTGACCTTAAGAGTGAAAAATGCCCTGGCTGGTGTGGCTCAGTGGATTGGCACCAGCCTGTGAACCCAAAGGTAGCTGGTTCAATTCCCAGCCAGGGCACATAACCAGGTTGCAAGCCAGGTCCCCAGCCAGGTCCGTAGCTGGAGGCAGGTGAAAGGCAATCATACATTGATGTTTCTTTCCCTCTCTGCCTCCTTCCCTTTCTCTCTTTCTGAAAATAATAAATAAAATCTAAAAAAAAAATAAGAAGAGTGAAAAATGGATAAATTGTGCTCTAAAATTCTCATGTGAATAAGTTGTCTTCCAGTAGCAGTGAAGGAGACTTTGGCTGATTACACGCACAACAAAAATTATGGTCTAGAGAATTGTAATTGCCTAGGCATCTGGAAAATGACTATACAGAATAATCTTAAGCTTTACTGGCCAAGACAGGGCTTCTTTGAACCCCAAGTGCTTATTTATTTGTGTTCTCATTTAGATCAAGAGACGTAACATACCTTCCATAAATAACAGGAAGCCATTTTTAAATTTTTACTAAGTTTATCGGAGTGTTATTAGTTCATATGATCATATAAGTTTCAGGTATACATTACATGATACATGACCTGTAAATTTCAGTGTTGACCACCACTGAAAGTCAAATTATCTTCCATCAGCACATATTTGGTCCCCTTTACCTTTTACAACCCTCCAATCCTTTCCTCTGATAACCATCATGCTATTGTCTATTTGTATTTATGAGTTTCAGTTTTATATCCCACATATGAGACCCACAAAATAGGATTTATTTATTTAAAAATGTTTATTTATTCTTATAAGTTTAAATATCAGTCATACTCAAAGTATTCTCCATTTGCTGCAGTACACTTATCAAGGAGTTTTGTTCAATGCTCAAAACAGTTTTTTAAAATATATATTTTAAAGATTTTATTTATTACTCTTAGAGAGAAGGGTAGGGAGAGAGGCAGAGAGGAAGAGAGACATCAGTGTATGGTTGCCTTTCACCTGCCTCCAGCTATGACCTGGCTGGAGACCCAACTTGCAACCTGGTTATGTGCCCTGGCTGGGAATCAAACCAGCAACCTTTGGGTTTGCAGGCTGGCTCCTCATTCACTATGCCACCAGCCAGGACTTCAAAAGAGTTTTAAACTTATAAACATTTTTTAATGATTTGATTTATTTTTAGAGAGAGGGGAAGGAAGAAAGAAAGAAAGGAAGAGAAACATCAATGTGCAAGAGATGTAGGTCATCAGTTGAGAGCATGCCCCCAACTGGGGATCTGGCCCATAGGCTTGTGCCCTGACTAGGAATCAAACCAGTGACCTCTAAGTTCACAGATCAGTGCTCCATCCACTGAACCACACCAGCCAGGGCTAAAAAAAACTGCCTTTCTGAAGGTTGTATCTTGGTCTCCTCCTGGAAGATGAAACTGCTGGCCTCCTGAGACAGAGGTGCTCTAAGTTAACTGATTGATCTACTTCTCTAATGGAGGACAGTGGTTAGATATTTCAGAATAGTTCCTGATTGGGTGAACTATTTTCTTGCCACACTATGTGGGCTTTGTGTGGTGGGTGTTGGCAGGTCCTGGGTGTGAGGGGGTGGAAGCCCGCTTGAGAGCTTCCTGGTACCAATGTCTAAGGGAGAGGTAGCCTTGCCCTGGGCTTCAATTGCCCAACTTCCCAGGAGCTCAGACCATCAGAATCTGGCTGCAGGTCTGGCTTACACCCACTTTCTGTTTTTCAGTTTCTCTAGCTCTCAGGTTCTGGTCTTATCAGCACCCCTAGCAGCAGCAGTATCCCAGAGCTTTCTTTCTTGACAGCAGGGACTGAACCTCCCTTTAGATTAAGAAAATTGTATATTACAAAGACCATACACCATGATCAAGTGGGCTTCATCCCAGGGATGCAAGGATGGCACAACATTCATAAATCAATCAATGTAATACACCACATCAACAAATTGAAAGATAAAAACCATATGATCATATCAATAGGTGCTGAAAAAGCATTTGATAAAGTGCAGTAACCATTTATGATCAAAACCCTCAGCAAAATGGGAATAGAGGGAGCATACCTCAACATCATAAAGGCCATCTATGAGAAACCTGGAGCCAACATCATACTTAATGGACAAAAACTGAAAGCTTTCCCCCTGAGATCGGGAACGAGACAAGGCTGCCCACTTTCTCCACTTCTATTCAACATTGTTTTGGAAGTTCTAGCTATAGCCATCAGAGAAGAAAAAGGAATCAAAGGTATCCAAATTGGAAAGGAGGAAGTGACACTGTCATTATTTGCAGATGATATGATAGTGTACATACAAAACCCAATTGGCTCCACCAAAAATTTACTCAACCTAATAAGCAAATTTAGCAAACTAGCTGGGTGTAAAGTCAATATCCAGAAATCAAAAGCATTTTTGTATACCAATAATGAAGCAACAGAAATAGAAGCGAAAAAACAAATTCCATTTACCATAGCAACAAGAAAAATAAAGTACCTAGGAATCAACTTAACTAAGGAGGTCAAAGACCTGTACTCAGAAAACTACAGAACAATGAAGAAAGAAATCAAGGAAGACACAAATAAGTGGAAGCATATACCATGTTCGTGGATGGGAAGAATTAACATTATTAAAATGTCCATACTACCCAAAGCAATCTACATATTCAATGCAATCCCAATTAAAATACCAATGACAGACTTCACAGAAATAGAAAAAATACTTCAAAAATTTATATGGAGCCAAAAATGCCCATGAATAGCCACCACAATCTTGAGAAAGAAGAACAAGGTAGGAGGAATCACAATACCAGACTTCAAACAATACTACAAGGCTACTGTCATCAAGACAGCCTGGTACTGGCATAAGAATAGACATATAGATCAATGGAACAGAATAGAGAGCCCAGAAATTAACCCAGGACTCTATGGTCAACTCATATTTGACAAAGGGGGAAGGAACATCCAATGAAGTAAAAACAGTCTCTTCAACAAATGGTGTTGGGAGAACTGGACAGCAACATGCAAAAAAGATAAAACTAGACCACCAACTTACACCATACACCAAAATAAACTCAAGATGGATAAATGATTTAAACATAAGCAGTGCCACCATAAAGGTCCTGGAGAAAAATTTAGGCAGTAAACTTTTGGATATCCTACGCAAAAATATGTTTACTGATAATTCACCAAGGGCATAGGAAATAAAAGAACAAATCAACAAATGGGATTATATCAAATTGAAGCGTTTCTGTTCAGCTAAAGAAAATATCAGCAAAATTCAAAGGGAACCAACTGTATGGGAAAACATAATTGCCAATGATACCTCAGACAAGGGTCTGATCTCCAAAATATATAAAGAACTAATGTGACTCAACACCAGGGAGACAGACAACCCAATTAAAAAATGGGCAAAGGACCTGAACAGACAACTCACTGAGGATGATATACAAAGGGCCCAGAGGCATATGAAAGAATGCTCAACATCACTAGTCATTAGAGAGATGCAAATTAAAACTGCATTAAGATACCACCTCACACCTGTCAGAATGGCAATCATCAGCAAATCAACAAACAACAAGTGTTGGCGAGGATGCGGGGCAAAGGGAACCCTCATACACTGTTGGTGGGAATGCAGGCTGGTGCAGCCACTATAGAAAACAGTATGGGGTTTCCTTAAAAAACTAAAAATGGAACTGCCTTTTGATCCAGCAATTCCACTATTTGGACTATACCCAAAGAATCCTGAAACACCAATTCATAAGAACCTATGCACACCTATGTTCATAGCGGCATTATTTACAATAGCCAGGTGCTGGAAACAGCCTAAGTGCCCATCAGTGGATGATTGGATCAAAAAACTTTGGTACACTTACACAATGGAATTCTATACAGCAGAAAGAAAGAAGGAACTTGTACCCTTTGCAACAACATGGATGGAACTGGAGGGTATTATGCTTAGTGAAATAAACCAGTCAGTGAAGGACAAATATCATATGATCTCACCCATTATGGGACAATAATGAGCAAAACTAACAACAAGCAAAACTAACAACAAGCAAAACAGAACCAAGTATATGAATACAAGGAATAGGCCTTCAGTGGTCAGGGTGAATGGGGCTGGGGGGAGGGGGGAGGCAGAGGCAAAGAAGGGGAGCAGCTTAGACAAGAACCTAGTATAAAGGAACCATGGACATGGACAACAGGTGGGATTGACTTTGGCGGGAATGGGGTGGGTGGGGAGGGGGACAGAGTGGAGCAAAAAGGGGATGGATGTAATACAACAACAATAAAATTAAAAAATATATATACAGGAAAAAAAAATGGCATAGAAACTATCAGTAAGAGCCATGAAGGAAATAAGGAATACAATTTGTGAATTGAAGAACACAGTGTAAGGAATCAAAAGTTGGCTAGGAGCAGAGGAATGGATCAGTGAATAGGAGGACAATGTAGAAAAAAATATTCCAGACAAGGCAACAAAAACAACAAAAATAATGATAATTAAAAAGAGGTTTTAATAGATTTAAAGGACAACCTGAAACGAAATAATACATTCCATAATACTAATACTTAAGGGAAAAACCCAGCAAGAAGATATAACCCTTATAAACATATATGCACCCAATGTAGGATCACCCAAATATATAAGAAAAATGTTAGAAAACTTCAAAAAAGATATAGATGAAAACAACAAACTCATAAAAGGAAATTTGAATACCCTATTGTCAATAATGGACAGATCTTCCAAGCAAAAAAACAAAACAAAAAACAAACAAACAAAAAAACAAACACCAAGGATATTGTGGTATTCAACAACACTCTTGATGAAATGTACTTAATTGATATATATAGAACTTTTCACCCCAACAAAAATACACATTCTTTTAAAATGCCCATTGTGGGAGGAGCAAAAAGGGGATGGATGTAATACAACAATAATAAAATTTTAAAAGAAAATAAATAAATAAAATGCCCATGGAACATTCTCAAAGATATACCATATGGTAGGACACAAAACAAGTCTCAACAAACTTAAGAAAATTGAAATTTTATCAAGCACAATGGATTTAAACTGGAAGCCAACCTTAAGGAAAAAAAAATTTAAATATCTGAATTCATGGAGACTGATTAACATGCTATTAAATAATGAATGGGTTAACAATGAGATCAAAGAAGAAATTAAAACTTCCCTGGAAACAAATGAAAATGAAGACACAACAGCCCAGAACCTATGGGACACAGCAAAGGCAGTCCTGAGAAAGAAGTTGATGGCAACACAGGCCGACCTGAAAAAGACTAAAGAATCTCCACAACAAACAAAACTTAGAGTGAGTAGAAGGAAGGAAATAATAAAGACCAGAGAAGAAATAAATGACATAAATACTAAAATAGCATTTCAAAAGATGAATAAATGCAGGGGCTTGTTCTTTGAAAAGATAAACAAAGTAGACAACCCTTTTACCAGACTCATTAAGAAAAAAAGAGAAGATCCAAATAAGCAAAATTAGAAATGACAGAGGAGAAATCACAACTGATACCACAAAAATTTAAAAAAGGTTTGTAAGAAATTATTATGAACAGTTATATCACAAAACATTTGACAACCTGGGTGAAATGGGCAAATTTCTGGAAATGTAATTTTCCAAAACTGAGTCAAGAAATCAAGAAAAAGCAGAAAGCCTGAATAGATTGATAACTAGTGAAATTGAAGCAGGAGAAGAAAAAATAAAAACAAAAAACTCCTAGCACACAAAACCCCTGAACTAATAGCTACAGAGGTGAATTTTACCAAACATTTAGAGAACTAACTCTTATCCAGCTCAACCTATTCCAGAAGATCCAAGAAGAGGAAAGACTCCCAAACTCTTTCTATGAGGCCACTATTATTCTAATACTAAAAACTAGGCCAAGACACAACAAAGAAAGAAAACTACAGGCCTATCTTGCTGATAAACTTAGATGCTAAAATCTTCAACAAAATATTGTCAAACCAGATATAGCAATACATTAAAAAGATCATACATCATGATCAAATGGGATCCATCACAGGAATGCAAGGATGGCATAATATTCAGAAATCAATAACTGTGATACACTACATAAACAAAAATGAAAGACAAAAACCGTATAATCATATCAACACATGCTGAAGAAGCATTTGATAATTTACAGCACACATTTTTAATAAAAATGCTCAGCAGAGTGGGAATAGAGGGAGTATAGCTCAGCATAATAAAGACCACATATGAGGAACCTACAATCCACATCATACTCAATGTGCAAAGTTAAAAGTCTTCCCTTAAGATCAGGAACAATATAAGTGTGTCCACTCTGTCCACTCACTGCATTTCTATTCAACATCATTTTGGAAGTTCTAGCCACAATGATAAGATAAGAAAAAGATTTCCAAAATTTATATGGAGCCAAAAATGCCCACAAATAGCAACAGCAATCTTGAGAAAGAAGAAGGTAGGAGGAATC
Organism: Noctilio leporinus; assembly: GCA_004026585.1. Classification (NCBI taxonomy): domain Eukaryota; kingdom Metazoa; phylum Chordata; class Mammalia; order Chiroptera; family Noctilionidae; genus Noctilio; species Noctilio leporinus. The sequence continues at coordinate 12,249 of PVIW01011066.1, read as the reverse complement.
ACAATACCAGACATCAAACTACAAGGCTACTATAATCAAAACAATCTGGTACTGGTATAAGAATAGACATATAGATCAATGGAACAGAATAGAGAATTCAAAATAAACCCCGGACTCTATGGTCAATTAATATTTGACAAAGGGGGAAGGAACATAAAGTGTTCCTTCAACATAAAAATAGTCTCTTCCAGAATTGATGTTAGGAGAACCAGACAGGGGCATGCAAAAATATAAAACTAAACCACTAACTTACACCATATACCAGAATAAACTCAAGATGGATAAAGGACTTAAAAAAAAGCCATGACACCAAAACATAATGAAAGCCATATATGAGAAACCTGAAGCTAACATCATACTCAATGGAAAAAAACTAAAAGTCCTGGAGGAAAATATCAGCAAAATGAGAAGGGAGACATCCTTATGGGAAAACTTATTTGCCAATGATACTTCATACAAGGGTTTGACCTCCAATATATATAAAGAACTTATATTATTAAGCACTAGGAAGACAAACAACCCAATTAAAAAATGGACAAAGGACCTAAATACACACTTCTCCAAGGAAGACATAGGGAGGGCCCATAGGCATATGAAAGAATGCTCAACATAATTAGCCATCATTAATATATATTTATCATTATATATATATATATATATTATACATATCATATATATTTATCATTAATATAAATACATATATGTTTATACTGTTCACTCACACTTGAGGCATGATCTCCCCCTCCTCATTTCTATACAAGAGATAAATTGGCTTTCTCTCTCACATCCCCACTATCTTTGCTACCTCTTTGTACCCTTCAAAATTATCTATACTGTGGTCAACTTAATCATTTTTCCCCTTGTACACAGTCTTAACATATCTACATCCCTAATAAGATTGGCTTAGTTGCAGCCAAGGGTGTGATTAAAAGTGGAGGTTACCTTGGAGGATATGGGTATACAGCTAGGTTCATAGGGAGTTGAAAGGAGGATTAAGGGAGAAATATATCTCTGAAGGTGTGGTTATTTTGTCTGGACTGGTTCCGTTTTAGGAACAGCTCAAAAATAGTGTATAAGACGGGATAGAAGGACTGTCTCACAATCAGCCAACTGAAGGGAAAAGAGCAACGCATACAACTAATCCAAAATACAGACAGAAAGACTAAGTAAATGATATAAAAGCCACCCCAAGAGCAACAAGTAGAGGAAATCTAGGAGACTGCAACACTGAACTCCACAAATCTCCTAACACAGAAGGGTACTCCACAAAGGCAGGGGAGCAAAGCAAATTAATCCAAGACAAAAACAAGCAATAACAGATACCCAAAATGGGGGAGGGAAAGAATCAGTCCATCACCAAAAAGAAAGGAGGAATCCCCAGAAAGATGACAAAATGAAAAAGAGGCAAACAAACTATCAGATATTGAATTCAAAAGAATGATGATAGAGGAGCTCAATGAGCTCAACCAGCTTAAAGAAAACTATAAACAACTCCAGGGGAACTACAAAGGACTCCAGGGAAATTAAAAGGAACTTACTGAGAGAGCTAAACTAGCATTAAAAAGGACTTAGAAACTATCAGTGAGAGCCAGGAAGAAATGAAGAATACAATTTTTGAATGAAGAATACAGTAGATGGAATCGACAGTAGGCTAGAGGAAGCAGAGGATTGCATCCACAAGCTGCAGGACAATGCAGAAAAATATTCTAAGGCAGTACAAGAGAATGAAAAAAAGCTGAACAAGAATTAAGAGGTTTTAAGAAAGCTGCAGGACAACATGAAATACAATAATATCACTAATATCCATATCATAGGGATACCAGAAGGAAAAGAGAAAGAAGGAATGGAAACTATGTTCAAAAAAGTATTGATAAAAAATTTCCCTAACATGATGAGTGAAAAAGTTACTCAAGTTCAGGAAGCATAGAGGGTTCCAATGACGATGAATCCAAACAGGTCCAATTCAAAATACATAATCATTAAAATGGCAAATTCTAAGACAAAGAGAGAATACTAAAAACATCAAGAGAGAAAACAGCAAATAACATATAAGGAAGCTCCAATTAGGTTATCAAATGATTATTCAAGAAAAACAATAAAAGCCAGAAGGGAATGGCAAGAAATATTCCAAGTCATGGGAAACAAAGGCCTGCAACCAAGAATTATCTACCCAGCAAGGCTCTCATTAAAAATGGAAAGAGAAATAAGGAGTTTCTTAGACAAAAGAAAACTAAAAGAATACCTCTCTACCAAACCAGCATTGCAAGAAAATCTAAAGGGTCTGCTTTATAAAAAGTAATAATAATAAAAATAAAAATAAAAAATTTAAAAAATGAAGAAACAAAGAGTGATAGAGAGGAACACAGGTACAAAGTGGGGAAATGGCAATAAATAAGTATCAATCAATAATAACATTAAATGTGTATAATTAAACATGCCAATCAAAAGGCATAGGATAGCTGAATAAATAAGAAAACATAACCCACATATATGCTATCTGCAAGAGACCCACCTCAGAACAAAGATCAACAATGACTGAAAGTGAACGGATGAAAAAATATATATCAAGCAAATGGACATGAAAAAAGGCTAAAGTAGCAATACTTCTTTCAGACAAAATAGATTTTACGATGTAAGCCATGAAAAGAGAAACAGAAGGACCTTTCATAATGCTTAAGGGAACAATCCATCAAGAAAATATAACTCTGGTAAACATATATACACCCAATGTAGGATCTCCAAAATATATAAGGAAAATCTTGGAGGACTTCAGAAAGGATATAGACAGCAACGTACTAATAGTAGGGGATTTTAATACCTCACTTTCAACAATGGACAAATCTTACACACAAAAATATCTCCAAAGATGTGGTGGCATTGAACAACACTCCAGAGGAAATGGGCCTAACTGATATATACAGAACTTTTCACCCCAAAGAAGCAAAATACACATTCTTTTCAAATGCACATGGATCATTCTCTAAGATAGACCACATGGTAGGTCACAAGACAAACCTCCACAAATACAGAAAAGTTGAAATCATATCTAGCATCTTCTCAGATCACAATGGATGAAAGCTAGAAACCAACCTCAAGGGAAAAAAACAAACAAACACAAAAACACTCTAACTCCTGGAGAATGAATAACATGCTTTTAAGTGATGAATGGTTTAACAATGAGATCAAAGATGAAATCAAAAAGTTACGGGAAGCAAATGAAAATGAGTATACAACAGCCTAAAACCTGTAAGACACAGCAAAAGCAGTCCTCAGAGGGAAATTCACAGCAATATAGGCCTACATAAAAAGGTCAGAAGAAACTTATAACAACAACCTAACCATAAAGCTGCAAGAACTACAGGAGCAAGAACAAACAAAGCTCAGAGAAAGTAGAAGGAAAGAAATCATCAAGATCAGAGCAGAACTAAATAACTTAGAGACTCAAACTACAATTAGAAGAATCAACAAGTCCAGGAGCTGATTGTATTAAAAAATAAACAAAACTGTCAAGCCTTTAACCAGACTCATCAAAAAAAAGAGAGAGAGGACCCACATAAACAGAAACAGAACTGAAAGAGGAGAAATCACAACTGACACTTCAGAAATACAAAAGATTATAAGAAATTACTACAAACAACTATATGACAAAAAAATATGACAACCTGGATGAAATGGACACATTTCTGGAAGTATATAATCTACCAAAACTGAATCCAGAAGAAGCAGAAAGCCTGAATAGGCCAATAACAACTAGTGAAATTGAAGAAATAATAAAAAATCTCCCAAAGCACAAGAGCCCTGGAGCAGATGGCTACACAGGTGAATTCTACAAAACATTTAGAGAAGAACTAACTCCGATCCTTCTCAACCTATTCCAAAAAAATCAACAAGAGGGAAGACTCCCTAACTCTTTCTATGAGGCCAATATTATTCTAATCCCGAAAGCAGATCAAGAAACAACTAAGAAAGAAAACTATAGGCCAACACCTCTACATGCTAAGATTCTAAACAAAATATTCGCCAACCAGATCCAGTAATACATTAAAAAGATCACACACCATTATTAAGTGGGATTCGCCCCAAGGATGCAAGGAAAGCGAACATTTGTAAATCAATAAAGGTAATATACCACATCAAGAAAATGAAAGAAATCCCTGGATGGTAGCACAGTGGATAAGGCGCCAGCCTGCGAACCCAAAGGTTGCAAGTTCGATTCCCCAGCCAGGGTACATAACCAGGTTGCAAACCAGGTCTTCAGTCAGGTCTGTGGCTGGAGGCAGGTGAAACACAACCATACATTAAGGTGTCTCTCTCCCTCTCTACCTCTCTCCCTTCCCCTTTTTCTAAAAACAATGAAAAATAAAAAATAAAAAAAATAAAGAAAATGAAAGAAAAAAACCATATGATCATATTAAAAGATGCTGAAAAAGCATGTGATAAACTACAGCAATGATTTATGGTAAAAAAAAAAAAAAAACACTCAGCAAAATGGGAATAGAATGAGCATACCTAAACATCATAAATGCCATGTATGATAAACCTGAAGCCTATGTCATACCCCACAGGCAAAAACTAAAAGCTTTCCCAGTCTGATCAGGAATAATACAAGGCTGTCCACTTTCTCCACTTCTGTTCAACATCATTTTGGAAGTTTTATCCATAGCTATCAGATAAGAAAAAATAATCAAAGGTATCTAAATTGAAAAGGAGGAAGTCAAATTGTCATTATTTGCAGATGATATGATAGTGTACATACAAAACCTGATAAGCTCCACCAAAAACTTACTGGACCTAATAAGCACATTTAGCAAAATAGCTGGATATAAAGTGAATATTCAGAAATCAACAGCATTTTTGTATACCAATAATGAAACCTCAGAAATAGAAGCTAGAACACAAATCCCACTTAACATGGCAACAAGAAAAATAAAATACTTAGGAATAAACATAACCAAAGGTAAAATATCTGTACTCAGAAAACTAGAAAACATTGAAGAAAGAAATTAAGGAAGATACAAATAAATAGAAGCATATACCATGTTCATGGATGTGAAGAATTAACATCATTAAAAGGTCCATACTACCCAAAGCAATTTATAGATTCAGTACAATCCCAATAAATATACCAATGACATACTTCACAGAAATAGAAAAAATACTTCAAAAATGTATATGGAGCCAAAAGCACCTACAAAGACACAGCAATCTTGAGAAAGAACAAGGTAGGAGGAATCACAATACCAAACATCAAACTATACTACGAGGCTACTGTAATCCAAACAATCTGGTACTGGCATAAGAATAGACATATAGATCAATGGAACAGAATAGAGAGACCAGAAATAAACCCAGGACTCTATGGTCAATTATTATTCAGCAAAGGGGAACAGAACATAAAATGGAGTAAAAGCAGTCTCTTCAATAAGTGGTGTTGGGAGAACTGGAAAGCAACATTCAAAAAAATAAAATGAGACCACCAACTTACACCAAACACCAGAATAAACTCAAGAAGGAAAAAGGACTTAAACATAAGCAGTACCACTATAAAGGTCCTGGAGGAAAATATAGGCCATGAAATTTTAGATATCCTATGCAGAAATATGTTTACTGATATTTCACCAAGGGCAAAGGAAATTAAAGAACAAATAAACAAATGGGAGTATATCAAATTGAATTGTTTCTGTTCTGCTAAAGAAAACACCAGCAAAATTAAAAGGGAACCAACTCTATGGGAAACATATTTGTCAATGATACCTCAGACAACGATTTGATCTCAAAATTATATAAAAAACTAATCCAACTCAACACCAGGGAGACAGACAGCCCAATTTAAAAATGGGCAAAGACCTGCATAGACAACTCACTGAGCAAGAGATACGAAGGGCCCAAAGGCATATGAAAGAATGCTCAACAGCACTAGCCATCAGAGAGATGCAAATTAAAACCATAATAAGATACCACCTCACACCTGTCAGAATGGCAATCCAACAAATCAACAAACAACAAGTGTTGGTGTAGATGTGGAGAAAAGGGAACCCTGGTGTACTGTTGGTGGGAATGTAGGCTGGTGCAGCCACTATGGAAAACAGTATGGAGTTTTCTTAGAAAACTAAAAATGGAACTGCCTTTTGATCCAGCAATTCCACTACTAGGACTATATCTGAAGAACCTTGAAACACCAATTCATAAGAACCTATGTACCCCTATGTTCATAGCAGCTCTATTTACAATAGCCAAGTACTGGAAACAGCCTAAGTGCCCATCAGTGGATGATTGGATCAAATAAGTTTGGTACATTTGCACAATGGAATACTACACAGCAGAAAAAAGAAGGCACTCCTAACCTTTGCAACAACATGGATGGAAATGAAAAGTATTATGCTTAGTGAAATAAGCCAGTTGATACAAGAAAAATACTATATGATCTCACCCATTTCAGGACAATAACGAACAAAACAAACAATAAGCAAAACAGAACAAGATATGTGAATACAATGACTAGATCTCCACTGGGGAGAGTGGAGGGGGTAGGTGGGAGGGGAGAAGAGGAGCCAAAGAAGGGGAGCAATTTAGTCAAGAAACTAGCATGGAGGAACCATGAACATGGACAACAAGTGTGATTGACCTTGGGGGGAAGTGGGGGTGCAGAAGGGGACAGAGGGAAGGGAAAAGGGGATGGATGTAATAAAACAATGATAAAATTAAATTTAAAAAAACACACACAAGGAGAGTCCTGGTGGGTCACACAGTGAATAGGTGCTGGTCTGTAAACCCAAAGGTGGCTGGTTCAATTCCTAGCCAGGGCACATAACCAGGTTGCATTCCATGTCTCCAGCTAGGTCCGTAGCTGGAGTCAGGTGAAAGGCTACTATACATTGATGTCTCTCTCCCTCTCTCTCTTCCCCTCTGTCTAAAAATAATTAATAAACTCTTTATAAACACACACACAATGAGATACTACCTCATGCCACTCAGAATGGCCAACATTAAAAAATCAGCAAACAACAAATGCTGGGGAAGATGTGGAGAAAAGGGAACCCTAGTGTATTACTTAAGGAAATGCATACTGGTGCAGCCAGTATGGAAAACAATATGCAATTACTCAAAAACCTAAAAATGAGTGAAGAACAAAGATGGTGGAGGAATAAGTGGAGCTATACCAATCTCTTCTCTACACCAAACTGAAATTATAAGTTCATTGGGGAGAAATCATCCAGAATAACCAACAGAACACCAAATGGAGAGAAGCCTTATTACCAGGGACAGAATAGAGATGCCAATTCATCACAATGTGACTGGTAGGAAGTGCGGAGACGTGAGAGGGCTGGCAGGGCTTCCACAGGTGGCAGCTGAAGGAAGAGAGAAACATCTCAGCAGCTGGGGCTTCCACCTGAGAAGGGTGGGATCTAAACCCCCAACTAGGTTTCCCAGCCTATGGCAACAAAGCTGAGAGTAAAACAGCACCCAGCTCTGAAAAGCAAAAATCCACCAGGCTTAGCTGGCTTGACAGAGAGACCGAGTTCTTAAAGGAATCATGCACAAAAACACAGAGGCACCCATCTATCCTTGGCTCCAGCAGAGGGAGGGCAAAGTGGATTAGAGACACTTAAGGAGGGTTTGGGACAGTGGCTTTAGGGGGAGAGTTGAGGGAGCAGCCCATGAGTCCAGTACTGACCCATCCCCCATACAGCCTACAGACCACTCTCCTCCAAAGAGCAGTAGCCTGAGAGGAAGCCGCAGTCCTACTCATAGGAATCAATCAGCCCCACCCAGGAGTGCCTAAACCGGACCTCAAATCACAGGTTGATTGGATTATCAGCTGAATTAATCTGCTCTGCCCAGGGGTGCCTAAAACTGACCACTGATCACAGACTGATTGGATTAACAACTAAAGAAGGCAACCCCCAGGCTGGTGGCAGAGGATTAGGCTTTGGCCTGTGAACCCAAAAGTCACTAGTTCAATTCCCAGCCAGGGTACATTGCCATTGCAAGTCTGTTCTCCAGCCAGGTCTGTAGCTGGAGGCAAGTAAAAGGCAGCCATACATTGATGTTTCTCTCCCTCTCTGCCTCTCTCCTTTCCATTCTCTTTAAAAATAATAAATAAAATCTTAAGAAAAGAAGAAGACAGACAAAGATAGTGGCTCTCTGGTAGTCTCCAACTGGAAGACTAGGCCCAGAGGGAGACACAAGCTGACTTCACCAAGTGTGAAGCCAGGAAGTAAAAAAAAAGTGCACCTCTAAATCACTGAAGGTCACACCATTAAGACAATAAGTCAAAGCAGACCAATCTAAGCAGAAACAAGCAAGAGTCACCTCAAATGGGAAGACAAAGAAATAAACCCTCAGCAAAGGAAGAATCCCCAGGAAGAGTGCAAAATGAAACAGAGGCAAGCACACCCTCAGACTTGGAATTCAAAAGAATGATGATAGAGAAGCTCAATTAGCTCAGCCAGTTCAAAGAAAACTACAAACAACTCCAGGGAAATTATGAAGAACTCCAGGTAAGCTACAAGGAACTTACTGAGAACTACACAAGCATTAAAAAGGATATAGGAACCATCAATAAGAGCCAGGAGGAAATGAAGAGTACAATTTCTGGATTGAAGAACACAGTAGAAGGAATCAAAAGCAGTCTAGAGAAAGCAGAGAACTGGATTAGCGAGCTGGAGGTCAATGTAGAAAAAAAATTCCCAGGCAATGCAACAAAATGAAAAAAGACTGAAAAAGAATGAAGAGATTTTAAGAGAGCTGTAGAACAACAAAAAACATAATAACATCCATATCATAGGGATGCCAGAAGGAGAAGAGGAGCAAGGGATAGAAAACCTGTTTGAAAAGTAATGACAGAAAACTTTCCTAACTTAAGGAGAGAATAAGTCATGCAAGCTCAGGAAGCACAGAGGGTCCCAATGAAGATGAATCCAAACAGGCCCACTCCAAGACATGTCATAACTAAAATGGCAAATTTCAAAAACAAGGAGAGAATTCTAAAAGCCCCAAAAAGAAACAGCTTATAATATACAAAGGTTCTCTGATAAGGTTATCAGCTGATTTCTCAACAGAAACACAACAAACCTGAAGAGAATGGGAAAAAATATTTCAAGCAATGAAAAACAAAGGTGTGCAACCAAGAATACTCTACCCAGCAAGGCTGTCATTCAAAGTCGAAGGTGAGATAAGGAGTTTCCCAGGCAAAAGAAGTCTAAACGAATACATCTCCAAACCAGCATTGCAAGAGATGCTAAAGGGTCTGCTTTAAGAAGATGAAGAAACAGAGAGACAGAAAGGAACACAGGTACAAATGAAAAAATAGAATAAGAACCTATCAATAAAAACCTTAAAGTTAAATGGATTAAATGCACCAATCAATAGACATAGATGGTAGCTGAATGGATAAGAACCAACTTTAACTTATGAATGCTTTAAAATGATGTTGTTATAAATAGATTTTACTACATAAGATATAATTGTGTATATTACTTGTATCTGCATTACTACAGGTTATCTTAGATTGGAATCATTTCACAATATGGGGAAATCATGTTACTTGCAATAGCTCAGAAAAATTGAATGCAGTTAAGGAAGAAAAAAAATGTAGGAAAATGTGGATGTATATTACATGGAAGACATGCTATCTTTCTTATTCACTGTTATAAAATATGTGTATATTCATGGGTTTGTAATATATAGATTTTGTTAGCAATTTATGTTTTAAATAGCAACCAACTGGTCATTGGTGTGATGTGAAATCAGTCAATCTTTAGGTTAGAAAAGATACTGAGAATGAAGACCTACTCGGATGGAAGTTGCAAACTACTAACCTATATGGTTCATGTACATATATAATATATATTCTCATATTAGCATATAAATTAGATGAGATTCCTTTCAAATAGATCATGGAAACATACACTTCCAGTTATGATGGCTCCCTAATGGTATGCTTGGAAAAAGAAAGTAATGCTATAGTAAACTTTATTATTGAAATGTGAACATACTAATCTCTACCTCAACAGACTCTTTAATAGTTCAGGGTTTAGTTTAGGACCACACAGGAAGTCAACCACAAGTTCAAAAAATAGCTAGAATATAATCTACAAAATTATTTAAATTCTAGGGACTTTTACTTTTTACCTCAACTTAGTAGACATAATTTCTACTCTGGGGACCAGTTGAGCACTGCAAGTGCCTTTATTTCTGAAAGCTTCAACTTGTAAAATTCATGTAGCAAAAAACAGAGGGTATTGAAAGAACTAAGACCTGTGCACAGCCAAAAAAAAAAAAAAAAAAGTCAATATATACTACTGAAAGTGGAAAACTCCATAAAAATAAGTTGTAGTTTCCATAGCTTAAAATAAAGTTGACTTGTATTGTTGAAGAGGGAAGGATCTTACTCAAAAACCAAATTCATTTGTTTACTATGGCTTTGGCACTGTCTCTAGAAAATCTTTCACAAAAGTAAGTTCTGCAATACACCATTTCTGTGATATGTTTCACAAAAATAGCACTCCAGAGTAAAATAAGTGTTAAAGAAGAAAAAAAACTGCTTAATTTGCTACAATATATGTAAAATACTATAATTTAACATGTAATAATTATATAAGCTATTGGCATATTTAATTTTTTGTTTTAACTCTTCAAAGTCCAGTATGCATTTAAATATGTATAAAAATATGTATGTGTGTAAATGTATTTTTGCGTGTGTTTAGTAATATCACAATTAATATTATTTTAAAAAGTAATTCTTTAAACAAATGAATTAACGTAGGCATTTTGAAATAATGAAAGCTTTGTATTATGATTTGAGAAGCTAACAAAAGGCAGTAATTAAATAGTGAATTGTCTGGATGTGAAAGGGGAAAAAAAAGTAAAAGCACATTGGTGGTTATAGAATAGACAGAGGGATGTTAAGAAGAATAAAGGAAATGGAGAAGCTAAAGAACTTATATACATGACATGGACATGAACTAAGGGGGCATTGCTGGAGGAAATGGGGTACTGGGTGGAGGGGGGCAAAGTGGGGGAAACTAAAACAACTGTAATAGCAAAATAAACAAAATATATTTAAAAAGAAAAAAAAACTAAAAATGGAATTTCCATTTGATACAGCAGTTCCACTGCTAGGACTATATGTACGGAAGAATTCTGAAACACCAGTTCAGAAAAACCTATGTAATCCTATGTTCATAGCCTCACTATGTGCTGGAACACATAGCCAAGTGCTGCAAGCAGCCTAAGTGCCCATCAGGGGATGAATGGATCAAAAAACTTTGGTACATTTACACAATGGAATGCTACACAGTAGAAAGGAAGAAGGAACTCCTACCTTTTGCAAAGCATGGATGGAACTGGGGAGTATCATGCTTAGTGAAATAAGCCAGGCAGCAAAAGACAAATACCATATTATCTCACCTAATACAGGAAACTAATGAAGAAAACAAACAAATGAGCAAAATAAAAACAGAGACGTGGAAGCAAGGAACAGACTGACAGCAATCAGAGCAGGAGGAGGGTTTGAAAGCAGAAAAGAAGGGAAAGATAATAAGTCAAGAAGCTACAATAAATGACCCATGGATATGGATGACAAGGTGTGAATTGACTGCAGAAGAGGGTGTGGGGGGTGGATGGGGAAGCAAGAGCAATGGGGGAAAATGTGACAATTGTAATTCAAGAAAAAATTAACATAATTGTTTTCATTGAAGCTGAAAGCAGCCTCTCAAAACAATGCCAGATGGTACACTGATACAGATGGAATCCTAGAACACTCACTTATTGGGAGAAGCCTATACTACAAGGAGCTCACTCTCTAGAACATAAATTCATTTTGTAGGGATTTCCCCTTATTTGAGTGAAATTGTATAGCTCTTAGCTTTTCCTCAGTGACTTATTTCTCTTTGCATAATATTCTTTTTTTTTTTAATTTTATTGTTGCTGTATTACATCCATCCCTATTTTACTCCCCTCTGTCCCCCTCCCCACCCACCCTTTCCCCCCAAAGTCAATCCCACCTGTTGTCCATGTCCATGGTTCCTTTATACTAGGTTCTTGTCTAAGCTGCTCCCCTTCTTTGCCTCTGCCTCCCCCCTCCCCCCAACCGCTTTCCCCCTGACAACTGCACGCCTATTCCTTGTATTCATACATTTGGTTCTGTTTTGCTTGTTGTTAGTTTCGCTCATTATTGTCCTGTAATGAGTGAGATCATATGATACCTGTCTTTCACTGACTGGCTTATTTCACTAAGCATTATAC
>PVIW01011065.1:0-39971 GCA_004026585.1 Noctilio leporinus | reverse complement strand
AAAGGGGTAGGGGGGAGGGGGGAGGCAGAGGCAAAGAAGGGGAGCAGCTTAGACAAGAACCTAGTATAAAGGAACCATGGACATGGACAACAGGTGGGATTGACTTTGGGGGGAAAGGGTGGGTGGGGAGGGGGACAGAGGGGAGAAAAAAAGGGATGGATGTAATACAACAACAATAAAATTAAAAGGAAAAAAAAATGGTACAGCATTGGGTAAAATTTTGAAAGGTATATACTAAAATGTGAACGGCACTTATCTATGACTTTTATTTTCTTTTTATCTATGCTTTCTAATTTTTCTACTATTATAAGCAAAAATATTTTAAAATCTTACAAATATATGTGTATGTGTGTAAAAATGATAAAATATTTTGAATTTTACATGGAAGCAATAATAGCAGGACCAAATTTTTTTTCCCAAAAGGAGAATAAGGAGGAAATATAACCAAGGCCTAGAGGGTATGTGCTGCTGATGCAGGGACTGTAGAGTGAATGAGGAAATCCATAAATGTGATGACTAGATAACTCAGAGAATAGGAAACACAGATGTCTAATACAGATTTGTAGAAATAGTATTGGTAATTAAAGGCTTGAAACCATCATGAGATAACTGTTTTTCACCTATGAAATCAGAAAAGCTTTTTCAATAAGGTTGCTCAACAGGTACTGCAAAGGTACCATTTTGGAGAAAGCAATTTGATGATAAGTATCAGAATTCTTAAAATTGTTTATACAGGTCCTGGCTGGTGGCACAGTGGTAAGATGCCAGCCTGTGAACCCAAAAGTTGCTGGTTTGAGTCCCAGCCGGGGCACATAACCAGGTTGCAAGCCAGGTCTCCATCCAGGTCCGTAGCTGGAGGCAGGTGAAAGGCAACCATACATTGATGTCTCTCTCCTTCTGCCTCTCTCCCTTCCCCTTTCTCTAAAAAATAATAAATAAGATCTTTTAAAAAATTGTTTATACAGACCTTCATCCAGTAATTCAAGTCCTGTAATGTGATATTAAATAATCCTAAATACTGAAAAATTGTTATGTACAGCAATATGTGGCATTACCAATAACAGTGAAAAATAAAAAACAATCTAAATATGCAGCACTAAGGTCCTGGGGGGGGTAATAAATGATAGGATAAATAATTTATTCACTAATTTATTCAACAAATATCCATTGATCACCTATATTGAACCAGGCGTTGCTCCAGTAATGATGACATAGCGGTGAACAAAATCTCTTCCTCAAAAATTTTAAAAGAGGATTTGCACGACATGGGAAATGTTGACTTTAAAAATGTTAGGTGTAAAAAGTAGAATATTAAATTATATGTATATTGACCTCAATTTTGTGAAAAATAAACAGAGAAAAGCTGGAAAGGAAGTACGTGGAAATATTAAGTTATCTTGCAATTGGATTGTAAATTTGTTTTTCTGTATATTTTTCACTATGCCCAAAACTTTTTACAATAAAAGTATATTGTTTTGTTTTTTTTTTTTAAAAAGATTTTATTTATTATTTTTTATAGAGAGAGGAAGGAAGAGAGGCAGAGAGGAAGAGAGACATCAATGTATGGTTGCCTTCCACCTGCCTCCAGCTACAGACCTATCTGAAGACCTGGCTTGCAACCTGGTTATGTGCCCTGGCTGGGACTCGAACCAGAGACCTTTGGTGTTTGCAGGCTGGCGCCTTATCCACTGTGCCATCAGCCAGAGCTATATTGACTTTTTAAGTTGGAAAAATAAACATAAAACTCAGTTGCCATTATTGTATGTTTGCAGTATTCTCTTTAAATAGAAAAATAAGAACTTATATTCAAGTAATGATGGGAATTTAATAGAGCTAATTAAAACTACCAGAATTTGTGATTTTACTTAGCTCCTAAAAATCTTTGGTTTTTACTGATATGTTTAAAGGCTTTTAAGATGGTAATTTCGTTAAAACACTTCAGTAGTAAGTGGTAATTGTGTGTTGAACAAATAAAAACTTACATTTAACAGATCAAAAAGTCTAACAGAATGTCAATTTAATTAGGTAAATGCAAATTTAACAGCCTAGTAATTCTTCAGTTTTCTTATTTTACATGCCATGAAAAGTGCAATAATATAATTAAATTTCTGAAAATGGCTGTTTAGGATAATGGTGTGTATTTTTCCTTTTTACAGTAAGATGAGGGAATTTAAAATTCCACTCAAGCATTATTTTCTGTAGTGATGGATCCCACTACTGTGATTCTAAGTAAACTTTAATTATGTTTCATAATTAATATAAATTTATTTTGTGTAATTGGTTTGTGTTTTGAAACATTTTAGATAGATTCCCTTAAGTTTTGGAGTTGTTTTTATATTTGTGGTGGGAAATTGGTTTTAATGAAAAATAAAGGTATTGAAAATTTAATTTAAAATTATGAAAGTGTTCAGTAGCAGCTTAAAATATTAAACGTAGGTTGGTCAGGAAGTTCTGCATTTCGGTTGTATCAGAATTTATTATGTCCTATATAAACGTTTTATAAAATTTAAAATTTAGGGCTCCAAATTTTAAAAATTAGCATGAGTTTAAGTCATGTTGAATTAATAGTAAGCAAAAAGCCTACCTAGAGAACTGTAAACAATGTCAAGAATATTGGGTCAATCAGAACCTTCGAAAATTAGATACTATCAAAACTGCTTTTTCACGTGAGATTCTATCATGAAAATCCTGGGATTTATTATGGTGAGTGGCAGGTAGGGGAGAGAGCTGAGGATGGAGTCCCTTTGTCTCCACAGCTCCTGCTCTTTCCACTATACAGCTACCCTCATTTCTGTCACTTTTAGGAGGTAGAGTTTTTGTCTTTGACTTTGACACTTACCGAACTCAGTTGGAAAATGGAGGTCAACTGAAGACAGCTCAGGTGATGGTTCCCCTTCTAGGAGTTCATCTACTCAGACCTGGCCAGGGTCAGTACAGTCTCTCCCTCTAATAGATGCACATTTGATTGCTGCCTTGGATGTGGCGGGAGTGCTGACAGCCCTAGCACTGTCACCAGCGTGTGACTGGTGTCTGGTGATCATGGACAGCCAGTGAGAGGTTTAGCACGTGCAAGACGAGCCTTCAAACAGAGTGGGCTGGACTGCCCCCTGCCAGTAGGGGCTAACCTCTGCCTTTTTTTTCTTAACGTAGCTACAACTGTGAGACTGATTCCTTAGGGTGCTCAGAGTTCCATTAGATCTCACATTGGCTTACTCACATTTTACCCCAGGGTTGTGCTAGCCTTTCTACACCCAGACAGTATGCAGGTGACTTTCTTTTCCCTTCAGGGAATTAAAATAAAAGGACACCCTGCACATAATGGCCCTTCCAGGAAAGCTGCATCCTGTAACAGACATGCAGGAAGGTTGGAAGAGCAACACAGCAGAAAGAAATTTTTCCTAAGTAATGCGGGCATTTCCTGTTAACTTATTTGGGCTCTAAGCAGAAGAGTGATCAAGATTTTTCTGCTTCCTTAAAACTGCAAAAGTTTATCTAGGTTCTCTTTCTGTTGCTCTGCCTTCTCTTTCTCTCCCTATTCTTCTTTTTACTTCTATCCCTCTCCTCTGACACAAAATTATCAGTATTTTGCTTGCTAATTAGTTTAAAGAAAAAAATCTGAGAATGAAATGTCCCACTCTTATTAGTGAGACATATCTTGATTTTTCCCCCCTAAATAACATGATTTTAAACCCCACATCTGCTCTGTTCATTTTCTTCATCAACAGAGCTAATTGCTTTCATTTAAATCCTGCCACTTACTAGCTACATGACATTTGGCAAGTCTTACTAATGCCTCTGTGCCTCAGTTTGGTAGTGGTTAAAAAGGAAATAATCACCACACCTTCCTCATCTGGTTATTGTGAGGATTAAATGAACTAACATATAAAACTTAGTGTGTAATAAGTATTCAGGAAGAATTATTATGCTGCTGGTCAACTCAGCGTTGCCTTCTGAATTAATACAACACAAAAAAGCTTTTTTTTGTTCAGAGCATAGATATAATTGTAGATTTTTTTGATTTTTTTAAAATATAGAAGAGTATATTACATGACACTCTGGGTTAGAATCTGTTTAAATTCTAAAAGGGGAACATTGTGACAGTCACTAGAGGAGAATTAGAAATAGCTGGTGTCAGCTTGAACACAGTGGAATGAGATAAAGAGCAATTGTGATACGTAACACATCCTGGGAATCAACAGGAATTTTACAGAAATTATGATTGTGACAACAGTTGTACTGGATTTTCACAGTAGCTTTTTTTATTTAAAAGATTTTCAAGGAAAATGTACAGCCACTTCAAAAACTATAAAAATTGATCACTTTAATATTCTATAGAAGGTGAATACAAATAAGAAAGTGGTTGAGTGGTTTCTCTAGAAAATAATACCATGTTGATAAGTGGTAAATCTAAGCAGCTTAATTTCTTATTTAGTATTTATAAATCCTAGTTCTCTCGAAATGGAAGCAATTTGCATGTGAAATCTGAGGGCAAAAAATTACTTGGATTAAATCCCTTAACAGTATGTAACTAGGTTTACCCTGGCTGGTGTGGCTCAGTGGATTGGTGCTGGCCTGTGAACCCAAAGGTTGCTGGTTTGATTCCCAGCCAGGTCTCCAGCGAGATCCTTAGCTGGAGGCAGGTGAAAGGCAAGCATACATGGATGCTTCTCTCTCTTTCTTCCTCCCTCCCTGCTCTTCTCTCTGAAAACAATGAACAACATCTTAAAAAAATAATAAAAAAATAAAAGCTTAAAAAAAAAAGAATGTAAGTAGGTTTCTTTCTGCAAAGATATTTAACTGGTGGGAGAAATGCCCCTACTACCACACCCTTCTGTCCTCCCATGGAGAGACTGATGGATATAGCTCTTAGGGGAATTAGAAGCACAGTTAGCTTTTCTGTAAGCATTAATGTGTTTTTCCAATTCTTTGAGTTAATATTCCGAATTCATAGGCAGATATCTTAAGATTAAAACTCATTCCTCTATTGTAAAATGTTCTCACAGGGTCAATGTTAACCCATGGGTGGAGTGGGCCCCAAATAAGTTATTTCAATTCAGCAGTTGAGAAATGCCTTTGAATTCCCTCCAAATAGCTTCTTTATCTACTCACTGTTTGAAATTCCACATGAGAAATTATCCTTTTTTTAAACTTCAAGTTCCCTATTTTCTACAAATGCAAATATCACAGGCATAACTAAATTGTAACTTGCTCAGCCTTATAGTAACATCTTAATGAGTTAATAAACTGTTTTCTGGGTTACGGGGTTCCTGTTTGGCCTTCAACAGTACTGAGTAAGGATTCTTGGTTGTGGGAGAAGGGGTGGGAGCATAAGAAGGCGATGTCCCCACTGTGAAAATGGTAAGTGGGGGTGGTTATATGAAAGAAAAGCTGGATGTCTGCTTTTCTGTCTTGCTCTGGGCTAAGCCTTCCTTTTTGATCTTTGAGTAATCAACAACATAAGTCACACCCCCCCCAACACACACTTTATG
Organism: Noctilio leporinus; assembly: GCA_004026585.1. Lineage (NCBI taxonomy): Eukaryota > Metazoa > Chordata > Mammalia > Chiroptera > Noctilionidae > Noctilio > Noctilio leporinus. Next base: position 34,482 of record PVIW01011065.1, on the reverse strand, counting down.
TCTTAATACTTTTAGTTGTATCTTTAAGAGTGGCTGATGTAGTTTGCTTTGATTAAGAGCTTGGGATCACTTTCCTGTTCTCTGGAAAGAACGAAGATATTTGGAGAGTGAACAATTATAGTTTTAGTGAAAGTAGAAAGAGTTTTGGATTCTTCCCAAGTTCTCATAGCAGACTTTAGGTTTTTCCAGAGTTTCATCTTTCTTCCTATTAAATGCTCCAGAAGATAAGCCTGTGTGAGAAAGATGAACACTTTAATTCATGGCTTGTAATGGTCAAAATCAAAGCAAGAGTCTAGGTCTTCCTGTCAAAATGGTGGCATAGGTAAACATGGCTCACCTCTTTACACAGCCACATCAAAATACAACTGAAATGTAGAACAACCATCACTCAGAACCATCAGAAATTGAGTAAATGAAAGTCTGACAACTATGGAATTAAAGAAACCAGAAACCACTTCCATCCCGACAGGTAGGAGGGGTGTTGACGCAAAACAGACTGGTCCCTCACTCACATGTGGTGGATAAAAATTAGGGAGGGATACCCCAGGGGCAAGGAATTCCAGCCTCACACCAGGCCCCCCAGAACAGGGTTCCAGTACCAGGAAGATGAGTCCCCGCAACTTTTGGCTGCAAAAACTAGTAGGGGATGAGTTGATGAAAGCAACTGTTGAAGCTCCTGCCAGTTCCTCATAAAGAACCCACACATGGACTTCCTCAGACTCACACCCTCTGATCTCCAGCACTGGGGTAATAAATAGCTTGAAAGACACTGATGGCATATGGGGAGAAACTGAAGAGTCTGGCATCAAGACAACCAGAGGCCATTGTCTGTTTTCTAAGCCTTCCCTCCTGCACAGAGCCAGCAAGCTGGTGCCATATCTGAGACTCCTTCACCCTGATTAACATCGTTTGACTTGTCTTGGAGATTCCCAGAGACTCTGCCCCACCCAACTTACCTGCGCACCGAAGCTGTTTTTCCACATGAATGGCTGGTCTTGGCTCATGTTTCACAACTTCCTAAATCCTCTCAAACAAGTGACAGTTGCCTCAGTGAGCTGCAGGCCCTGCACTAGCAGCAGCCAGTCTACATTCACAGCTTGCCTTCACCCTGGAATCTCCAAGCCCAGCACAAGTAGCAGCATCTCAGATTGCTTCATAGCCCAGGCAGGGTGGCCTGGGCAGAACACAGGTGGGGGGCTGACCTTGGCCTGCACCACCTAGGGAAACCCTAGGGCCAGTGCCCTCAATGGACAGCTACAGACCATGTCAGAGCACCACCACCCTGCCCCTGTATAACTCAGGTTTTCGGTTAGTGGTCATAGCCAGACCTTGCAGCTTACTGGCCTGATTAAATCCTTCACATTGATCTGGCAACAGCAACCAAGCCTCAACTATAAGAGGAGGGTATACTCAGCTTACACAATGGGTACACCTTGAGTACCCAGCTTGGGTGACAGGGGAGGCTGTGCCACTGGACCCTACCGGACACCTACTACATTAGGCCACACTACCAAGATATGGAGTGAAAGCAGCTCTACTTAATACACAGAAACAAACATAGGGAGGCTACAAAAATGAGGAGACAAAGAAACATGGCCCAAATGAAAGATCTCAGAACTCCAGAAAAAGACTTAACAAAATGGATATAAGCAATCTATGAGATGCAGAGTTTAAAATACTGGTATAAGGATACGCAAGGAACTTAGTGAGGACCTCAGTAGCATAGAAAAGATTCAGCCAGAGATGAAGGATACACTAATTGAAATAAAGAACAATTTACAGGGAAACAACAGTAGAGTGAATGAAGCCAAGAATCAAATCAATAATTTGGAACATAAGGAAGCAAAAATGACTAACAAGAACAAGAAGAAAAATGAGTCTCCCCAAAAACGAGGTGGTGTAAGCAGCCTCTGGGACAACTTCAAGAGGTCCAATGTTCATATCATAGGCATGCCTGAAGGAGAAGAGAAAGAACAAGAAATTGGAAAACTATTTGAAAAAATAAGGAAAGAAAGCTTACCTAATTTGGTAAAGGAAATAGACATGCAAGTCCAGGAAGCACAAAGAGCCCCAAATAAGATGGATGTAAATAGGCCCACTCCAAGACACATAATAATTAAAATGCCAAAGGTTAAAGATAAAGAAAGAATCTTAAAAGGAACAAGAGAAAAACAGTTACCTACAGAGGCGTTCCCCATAAAATTGTTAGCTGATTTCTCAAAAGAAACTTTGCAAGCTAGAAGAAATTATCAAGAAATATTCAAAGTCATGAAAAGCAGGGACCTATAGCCAAGATACCATTTAGATATCTCTACTCAGCAAAGATATAATTTAGAAATGAAGGACAGGTAAAGAGTTTCCCAGGCAAGAAAAAACTAAAGGAGTTCATCATCATCAAACCATTAATATATGAAATGTTAAAGAGACTTAAGAAAAAGATAAAAACTATGAATAATAAAATGGCAAAAAATACATATCAATAATTGAATCAAAAAACAAACTACATAAACAGGAAGAACAGAGATAGAATCATGGTTACGGAGAGTGTTTTGATGTCTGCCAGATGGAAGTGGGGTGTGGAGGAATGGGTGAAGAAGTGAGGGGATTAAGAAGTACAAGTGGGTACAGGATAGCCATGGGGATATAAAGTACAGCATAGGAAGTGGAGTTGCTAAAGAACTTATACACATGACCATTGGACATGAACAATGGTGGGGGGATTACCTGAGGGAGTTAGGGGTACTAGGTGGAGGGGGGAAAGGAGGACAAGGACAACTGTAATAGCACAATTAATAGAGTATAATTATATATTAAAAAGCAAGAGTCTATACCATGTCACTTTAATTGATGACAATAGAACACAAGGGCTCCCCAGGCCTCCGTTTCTGTTACAGTCATTGGCCCCTGCAGAGCCAGCCTTGGCTTCTCTGTTAGTGAACAGCTCACACCTGCTAGCCTTTATCTACCCACTTGAGCCAGGCCATTAAAAGCCTAGACAGCAGGCAGATGGCCCCGACCTGGAATTCTGTGTCATTTGAAATTGTGCTGTCATGTGGACAAACCCATTTGTCCTACGTGAGGCTCTTCTCCACCTGTTTCCTTGCCTGAAAGATGTTCTCCGTCTATCTAGGTAGGTCCCTTGGCCACTGACCCTTTCCTTCTCACTCATACTTAGAGTCTGACTCTTCCTGCTTCACTCTATCTATTCCAGCCCCATTACCCTGACTTCAGTCTCTCATGACTCACACTCATTTACACCATTGCCAATCATCCCTTCAGTCTTTTTGCCATCCTAATTATTCTCACTAGTAAATTGGCATCAGTCCTGGCCTCCTGACCATGTGCATCCTGGCCCTCTCACAGAGTTTGTGTTTCTGGTGATTAAAGAAGATGTGTAAAGCCAAAAACCAGGCAGGGGAGTGGAAATTTAGGATGCACCAGCTATGAGACATGAACAAGGGAAAAAATAAAATGCTTGGCAGAAAAGTAAAGATATTTGTGCCCTGTGAGTTTAAATAGAATAAAATTATAAGGTTTGGGGATATCTTTTGACCTTCTGCTAAAGAAAAATATGATAAGAGATTGTGAAAAAGTCTATCCTTCAAAGACATGAAGCCGATTTATTACCTTTCTTAGAAAAAGGGGTTTCATTTTATGATAGTTTTATTAGCAAAACTTTATTTTATTAGCAGGTCTTTGAAGCATATGCCTACTAAATCAGTAGGCAATAAATGTGTAATCATGTCGTTAATATTACTGTAGGTTTTGCTAGATGGATGCAGGCATTGTATATGCCCTTAAGGAGCTTATAGTGTAACAAATGCAACAATAAAAACATCTGAAACAATTAATTTACTAATTGAAGGTCTTCTTTTGCTGTTTCCTTTCTTCCTTAAAATTTGTTTATAAAAGGGACAGAAATATTAAAATTGTTAAATCTATTTGCAATACCTAGGAATAAGAAAGTGCCATTTTGATATCAAGATATTCTTGTATGCTAGGTAAATAACCTTGGGACATTTACTGAGGTTTTGCTGAGGGTCATCCAGATCTCTTTTTATTTGATTAAGTTTGAGGAAGTTATGCTTTTTTACCTACCTCCTTTGTACTTGAAATTAGAGGATGACCAGTAGATTTGGTTTAAGTGTAATGATGATGATTATAAATGATTATAATAGTAACTGTATAACTGTATTAGGCTTCTCTGTATAGTATATGGAGAGAGAGGGAGAGAAATTGATTTTAAGGAATTTGGTCACATGATGGTGGAGGCTTGGTGAGTCCAGAACTTGATGGTATAAGCCAGCAGGCTAGACATTCAGGGAAGAGCTTCACTTCTACCGAAAGGCTGTCTGCTGGCCGACTGTTTGACTGTTCTCTTCCTGGGGGGATGTGAGTCTTTCTATTCAGGCCTTCAACTGCTTGGATGAAGCCCATTCATTGTGGAGGGTAATCTGCTTTACTCAATGTTTACTTAAGTGTTTTCTTAGCCAGAAAACAGGTTCATAGAAACATCCGGGATAATGTTTGACCAAATATCTGGGCACTGGGGCCTAGCCAAGTTGACGCATTAAATGAACGATGACAATATATAAATTTTGTTGAACATATTCTGAGTGCCAGGTTCTATGTCAAGTTCTTTTCAAATGTTCAATTCAGTTTTCTTATTAACTCTGTTAGTTGGGTGTCTTCATTCTACCATTGAGGAAATCCAGAGATGAAGTGAAAGTTACCTGTTGAAAGTCATATAGGTAGTAAGTGGTTGTGCTAGAATTCATATTTTTTACCTCTCTGTTTAAACATGAAAACAACAGATACACTGTGAACTCTTGTAGGTCCCATGAAGAGACATCTAAGTTGTGCTCTGAAGACCTCTCTGGGAGCACATTATTTATTTATTTACTGAGATTGTGACTCTTTTCCATAATATGACCACAATAGGATTTATGTCTTTGTGGGAAAGATTCTTGGACAAGGCTCAGAAAGATCATTTGAAAATGTTATCTAAAAAGCATAAATTTAAAAGGATATGCTTTGTGTCTAAGGTTATACTGAGTCAAAGATGATTTCAATTTGCCGAACAGGGACTGGCCACACATTTTTGGAACTCATTACAACCTGCTGGAGAGGGGTAATGTGTGGGATAGAATCCGCCTGGGCTATAATTCACCTGCAGTTATCTGGAACATGGCTGAAAACTAGGAGTATGTGAAAAAGGCCCCTAGAGTGCCATGGAAATCGTGGATTGTAACGTAGGCATTGAGTCAGCCTGTTTGCTCTCACCTGAAACATTGATTTCTGAGGTTACAGCAGTGTGAGAAGCTGCCAATTAGAGAGGGGGAGAGAGGAAAGACAGTTTGGAATGGGCAAACAGCTTGAAAATAATAAGAAATAATAACCAATAATAGTTGGTTAAACTAGGATAAGAGAAAAGCTTAATTAAGCAAACACAAACCTAAAATATACCATAGCCAGGGTCCACGGAGCATACATGAAAACATCCTTTCATACCAAAGACCATTGGACACAATATAGTAATCTTCGTTCATGACACATCCCCAGGACTCATTGAGAATCAGGTTTTGAACTTGATAGTTTAGAAGACCTAGAAGTGTGGTATATTCTGGAATGATCCCTTGGAGACTTGGTCAGATATTTTAGTACCAAAAGCCTTCATGTATCTGGAAATGATTTTCTCCATAGCGTTTCATGCTCCTGGGGTTCTGGATATAGGAATCTTTAGGAAACAATGATCATTACTGTGACACTCTTTCACATTCCTCCTACTGGCTCAGAACCAGTGTTGCAGTGCTTTTTGGAAATGGAGCTGTCTGCCTTAATTGACTTTTGACTAGCACCCACGTTGGCTGTTGTTTAAATGGAGCTAGAGAGCCCAGCTGTGCAGAATCACTTCCAATGATAAAACTCAAATTTCTTCTGACTCTGTTGCTAGCCCGACTGCCTTTTATCCTGTCTGGAACAAATTTATTTTCATTTTATGTACTTATAACAGAAGAGCCACTATTTAGAATTCATTGTTTTGGGCCTATGTCTGATAGAACGTGGCATGTAAAAACGATCCAGGGCCTGTTTCCTTTTATGTAAACATGTTGCTTAGATGTCTGAGAATAGGTGTGGTGTTTAAGCAGCCATTGAATTCCAATGGTGCATTTAGCATTATGCTTTTGGGGAACTTCCCAAATAGTTAAAAATTTAACGTGCCATTTGACCCAAGTATAAGTCTTATCTAACTCCTGATTTTCAGTAAGAGTGTTTATAACTTTTAAGTTTTCAGGACCTCTATTTTTCATTCCAAATTGCTTTAGGAATAAGTGCTAAGGGTTTGTGTATACATGGTTTATGTTTTTTTCTTGTTCCATATTTATAACAGTTTGGGCATGTGCTGGGGTGCCAAAACACCTTGCCTAGGACTTCAGAATATGTGTGTGCTATTGATTTACCGTGAATGCAGTCATGCTACATTAAAGCATTAATTGATTGTATTTTTAAATGTCAATAGTGGATCATCTAAGGCAAAATGTGTATTTGTGGCAATTGAATTAATTCTGATGAGGAAGATGACCTTCTGATTTATACAGAATTTGTGCCTTTGCTAAGATAGAAAGGCAGATACCTGTGTGGGTTTCTTCTGCAAACCTGCTGTTTTATAGTCATGTTTCCAGATGCCTTGGTTGAGAAAACACATTGTATAAATTTATACTAATGTGTGTATCATTGTTTTTCAGACAGGCTCTGTGGGGCACTGCTTAAAGGCTCTTAGTAGATGTTATGAAAAAAGTTCTGCTGGTTTGTTGTTTCAAAAACACAACAAATTTTCTGAACCTTTTTATTAATATGTGTTGTGAAACTGTAAGAGATTTTGCTTTTGTTTTTTGTTTTAGTTTAATAAAGATGTGTATTCCAAGCCACAGGCACCCATTGGAATAATGTTTGAAAGAGAATGTGAAGGTGGGTGTAAGGAATAAGGATATTAATGGCTTATTTTCAGAATAGTGCAGCCCATAGGACTAATGGAAAATTATTGGGGGCAGGGCACACAAGCAGTGTAACAGACTACCAAACCACAAAATGTCAGCTGGAGGGTCCCTGAGGAAACTGGACAAAGAGCTGGGGTGGGGGTAGGGTTCCCACCAAAGCCCGTGGGACAAAGAGCTAGGGGGATAGTCCATCATCTTTTATTTATTTATTTATTAACAGATTTTATTTTATTATTTCCAGAGAGAGGGGAAGGGAGAGAGGCAGAGAGGGAGAGAGACATCAATGTATGGTTGCCTTTCACCTGCCTCCAGCTATGGACCTGGCCGGAGACCTGGCTTGCGGCCTGGTTATGTGCCCTGACTGGGACTTGAACCAGCGACCTTTGGGTTTGCAAGCAGGCACCTTATCCACTGTGCCACCAGCAAGGCCCCCAATCATCCTTCAGACCCCTTCAGGAAGATTGTACCTCCAGCAGTCCTCAGCCATTGAGGAACTGGGGGAAGGGACCTGTGCACTAGGAGATGTACAAGAGCCTCACTGCACCTCTGCTGGGTGTGCCTGCCCACCAGACACCCCATCTTGCAAGACCACCATTAAAGCCTCACTTTTGCCGTACTTTTGTCTCTAAGTCCATTTGTTGAGTTTTGGATGAGTTTGGCGGGTGGTAGATTTCTCACAGTGGGAGTGGAGCTAGGTACCAAGAATGGTTAGAGGAAACTTGCAGGATCTTCCGCCCAGGTCCTTACTTCTGCTTCTCTCAGTGCCTCTGCTCAGTTTCCTCCCTTGCTCTATTGTTAGCATTCTGTAGTAACTCTCCTTGGAAGCCCTTCCTCTTTGAATACCAATATAGAAAGCTTTTTAAAGTCATTGATCAGTTCTTCATTAGCTGGGTTAGTACTATTGGGTAGTCAGACAATGGTTATATATATGAACTGGCCAGTGGGAATTGTATTGATGAGTTTATGTTTGTTGTCAACTTGCATATTTAAATATGGTACACAGCTATTGCCAATTTCAGCATAGTTTGGGATGGTACATAATTTAAAGTAACTTCGGTCACACAAAATCACCTTCTGTTGGAAAGTTATTTAAAGAAAAATGTGCGAAGCTGTAGAAGACCTAATATTTAACCAGCTAGATCAAACATGCTGCAGTCTAGGTTAATGTCCCAGTGACAGACTGTAATAGAAGAGAAAATTCATAACTTTAACATTTTGCTTGAGAACAAAAGGTTGAGTAAACTTTTCTGGTGATGACCCATGATAAATGCAATTATACTTTAATGATTTAGGAACTAGAGTTAATTTTTTACATATAAAAAATGATATTTAATTTAGCTGTTTTTGTTTGAAATAGAACTCATTTTCTCTTTGCTTTGCTTCGTAGAAGAACATCATAAGCCCTCTTTATCAAAATGCTATAAAGTTTCATTAATTAAGAATCCAAGAACTTAAGTAATTATATTTTCTCTCTACAGCAGTATAGAGAGAATCAATGTTGGTAATAATGTCCTCCAGGCATAGTAAGTATGGCTTCTGAATCTCCAAAAAAGATTACGTTATGTTGGTATCACATCAGTATTAGAATTTTTTATTCTTATTCATAGAACATTGATACATTATTTATCAATGAACTCATATCCCTCAAACCATACTGGCTTACACATTTGTCAAAGATCCTACAGGGGGTTGATGTTTCCAGAAATATAATGCTTATTTGTTGTGTTTGTACCTTTAGGTTCAATTTTAATAAAATTCAGAAGTATAGGGGCAGAAGTGGGTGGGCTGACCACTTGGAAACCTTGTCAAAGAAATCAAGGCTTTTGGACTTTAAAGAATAAGTATACAAGGTCTTGGAAAGGATAGTACTTTGGAGCTACAAGAGGGAGGATTCTAGAAGCCGACAGTTTATGAAAGAGATTTAATTACCAGGCCACACGGAGAGTGCTGTGAAGAGAAGAAAGTGCTGATGTTTTAATTTTCTATTATGATTATACTCATTTAGTAGAATATAAGATGAGTAGGAAAGAACACTAATGTACTCCTCTGTGATGGTTATGGCCATACACCAATAAAGTATAATGAGGTGCAGACTTGGCTACCAAGTGTTTTGTCTGAGTCCAGGCTAATCAATTATAAGCCTTTGGACAAGTCACTCAGTGAGCCCAAGCCTCTGGTTCCAATGGTGAAAAGATGAGGCTGAATTTGATATCATCCAGCTGTAAATACTAAATGATTTTTTGAAAAATTGTGGGTGAAGAGAGGTCATATTTACATCAACTCTCCTCAGCATGTATTATAGTTCATTTTTTTCTTTTTTTAAAAATTTTATTGTTGTGTTACATCCATCTTCTTTTTGCTCCCCTCTGTCCCCCTCCCCACCCACCCATTACCCCCAAAGTCAATCCCACCTGTTGTCCATGTCCATGATTCCTTTATACTAGGTTCTTGTCTAAACTGTTCCCCTTCCTCGCCTCTGCCTCCCCCCTCTCCTCAGCATGTATTATAATTCATTTTTTTAAAAAGGTTTTGTTTATTATCTTTAGAGAGAGGGGAAGGGAGGGAGGGAGGGAGGCAGAGAGGGAGAGAGACATCAACGTATGATTGCCTTTCACCAGCCTCCAGCTACAGACCTGGCTGGAGTCCTGGCTTGCAACCTGGTTATGTGCCCTGGCTGGGAATCAAACCAGCGACCTTTGGGTTTGCAGGCTGGTGCCTTATCCACTGTGTCACCAGCCAGGTACAGTTCATTTTTATCCACTTATTTATTCAGCAGTATTTTTTTGAGAAGCTAGTATACGGAGACACTGAGTACTGTTTTAGTGATGAGGATGTAACAATGTCCCTGTTCTCTTAGCACTTGTGCTCCATTGGAAACAGAGTTACAACAGGCACAAGTTCAAGTATAGTTGTGTATGCTATATGTCAGGGTGAGAGAAGTGAGCTATTTTAGATAGAGTGGTTTAATTCCAGTCTCCAAGTGGAATCCAGTATATTTACTGTCTTTTGTTTTTATGGTATTTTTGATGTCCCCTTGTCAGCCTCACGTCATTGCAAACCACTCCACAGGATCACATTTTCCCCGCAAACGCACCACCAGCGCTTATTTAAATGCCTAACCATTGGCAGAATTGCAGCTGTGTTCATCACTGTCGATTCTGATTTGTATGATGTTCCTCTCCAAACATACCTCAGGGCACATTTGCACATCTAATTACAACATTAAAACTAATAATAGCTTAATAAAATACTGCTCAGACAGATGTCTAAGCAAACAGCTGGCTGTTTCATTGTATCCTGGAGGACAGGCAGATTCAGACTTTGTTCTCCAACTCTAGGGCCTGAATTCTAAAGTGCAAACCCTCCTCCATAAACACCCTGCTGAGGGATGGCTTAGGCAGGAAGTATCTAATTCAAAGGGATGTCCTTAGATAAAAGAGCTGCAGGAAACCAGAGCTTCACAGAACTACATGGAGGGTGGGAAATGCTTTTCTTTCATTTTGCTCAGAGGAAGACTGCCACTAAGTTCAGACTGGACCAAAATACAACAGAAGATTGGTACAAGGTGTTATTAAAATGCCCACCTTCGTACAGAGCCCAGAAAGTTAATATTTAACATTTCTAAGGAGAGAAGGCCAAGGCATAGCTTAATAATGTTTTTCAGAGATTTGAAGGAATCACGCTGTTATCTCATGGAAACAATGGCAAGCACTATTTTTCCACGCGTGACTGAGTTTATGCTTCTATTGAGAGAGGAACGTAGGTAAAATTGGTTTTTATCTTACTGGCACAGTGAACCTTCCTATTGGCCAAACCAGGAAAGACAAAATATTTAGGAAATAGAAATTAATCCTTCCTTCAGGGTCAGGTGTAGTGCAGGAAGCAGGCTGTGACCCTAATCCATTTAAGCAGCAGGGAATTCTTCCTCTAGAACTGTCTAGTGTCCTCCAGCAGGTTTTGTTTGCCCAGGTGGATTGAAGCTAATAATTAAGCTTTTTTTTTTGGTTGTTGTTGTTGTTCCTGAAACACTGACTGAAAAATTAGACCTATAGATTATAAGGGTTGTTCCTTACTGGAATGTATTATTGAAAGAAGTCTTATAATATTTCCTTAAAACTCTTAAGTAACAGCTTAAAAATTTCATCCTCCTTAATAGATTAGGCATAATACACACATACTCTTGAGAGGTAAGAATGGATTAAAATAAATCTCCAAGCAGCTTCTTACCTTTTGATTCTATTATGTCTACCCTTTTCAGACGAGATCAGGCGCATTCTGGGTAGTATGGCCTTAGACTCTATCCTTTTCAGATTCAACATTTAGGATAGCAGGGGCACTGTGCTTTGTATTTTCACATATATTAATTTATTGGCAGTAAGTCTTACAAAAAATGTGCCAGCTAAATATCATTGCTTCTGTTGTAGGTCTGAAGGAACCAATGGTACTAGAGGTGAAGTTACTCATTGAAAATTACACAGCGAGGAAGGGGTGGAAAGAGGGCTGGAAATCAGGACTCTGAACTTGGATTCTGGCGTAGACTTCCACTCATGAACTCCAAGATCTCAGGCCAATTTCTAGTCCCGTTTTGACCCTGGTTTATCTATATTTGTAGAGCAAAGGGGTTGGAATGAGAAGATTTGGAGTAATTTTCTCACTCACCGGAAACCTGAGAGAGATCAATACTTAAGGTTGTTTTTTTTTGCCAATGTGAGAACACCTTGTGTAGGGTATATAGATAGTATATAGATACATGTTATATAGGAATATAGGTATTATTTCTGGGTTAGGAATTTTGAGTGTGCAAGGCAAGTAAAAAGTGACATCTCTATATGCACTGTGATCACATGCACTACAAGCTAGTGAGATGGAATCATACAGCCAGTTTCTTGATTTTCCATCCTTTTTTACACCATTTTTTAAAATTCCAGATCCTCTATCATCAATCTCTTTTGAAATTTGCTTAGTTTATAACTGATTCTGAATCTTGCTATATCTGCTTATAGGTATGAATGACTAGGGGAGAAGACAAGAGAAGATTTCTTTATTCTTCTTGAAAATTGATTTCTCATCCTAGGGAAAGCTGTCTATATCTGAACTGCCTAACACAGTAGTCAGTAGCCAAATATAGCTATCCCATCAATAAAATGTGAATAGTCTGAACTAATTTGTGCTATAAATATGAAATAGGCACCGATTTGAAAGACCTTTCAAATCCTTAAGAAAAAGGAATAGTAAATATTTCATTAATAACTCTTATATTGATAATTTGTTGAAATGATAATAGTTTGAATATGTTGGGTTAAAGAACATTTATTACTAATAATTTAATATTTCTTTTTTAAATTGTAGCTTATAGACTATTTAAAATTACACTTGTAGCTTGCAATTGTAACTTTCATTATATTTCTATATGATAATGCTGGTTGAAATAGGATAGACCCTTCTCCCACTCTCTAGGAAAGAATTGTCTGGCCCAAAATGTCAGTAGTGCTGAGGTTAAAAATTCCTGGTATAGATGTTCAGAAAGGAGAAATAGATAACAAAGATTGGGGACTAAAACTGCTTTTAGGTTAATTTTATTTGAAATATTAGAATGCGTAAATAAGTATTTTGCAATATGGAAGGAGGACTATTGTTGTAGGAAAGAGTAAGGAGATTGTAGGTGGTTAGGGGAACAAGCATTAAGCAACTGGACATACACACAAATACAAAGATTGAATTCTGTTTGTATGCAAGACTTCCACATGGAAAATAAAGGTATAAAATGTGACTCCTGCCTTCAGAAAGCCTACAGGCTAGTCAGGGGTGGTGTGAGAAGTAGGCTGGCCTTGTAGGGCAGCCCCTATGATATCAGAAGAGAGATGTGGGAAAATTAGCAACAACAAACTGTGCATTTCAAGGGGAAATAAGCCATGTTTGGTTGGGGAAATCAGGGACAGCTTCATGGAGAAGCTTGAAATGTGCCACCAGTGGGCAGGAGAACAACCTGTGGAAATAGTGGAAAGGTGTGCGTGACAGAGGGAATAGCATGGCCCAGAGCAATGGGGAAGGAAAATACAGGGTGTGTTAGGGAATAGTTAATAATCAAGTTGACTTAGAATCTAAGTGGGAAGCAGTTGAAAATGAGACTAAAAGATGAAAGCCCCACACAAAAGAATCATAAACAAAAATAAAGGGAACTGAGGCCATTTACCATAGACTGGTTAGGTGAAAAAAAAGAGAGACGAGAGAAGCAAATAGAGGCAAACTGTAAAGGACTAGGCTGGGTATATAGTTAAAGGAGAGGAAGGAATCAGAGTTGATCCTGGGCTTTGAGCTTGGGTGTCTGGAACCATTCACTGGAATGGAGATCAGGAAGATGGATTGGTTCAGCAAGAATGGAAAGACCATGAGCTCAGGATTGCCTTGTTGAATTGGAGGCAATAGTAAGTTATCTAGATGGCGGAGAGGTCACGGAAGCCGCTGGGAGTCATGAGGAGGCCTAGAGAATAATGAGGACTAGAAATAGAGATTTTGGAATCCTCTATAGGAAATTATCATTGACGTTTTGAGAATGGATAAGAAACCAGACAAAGGTGGTGTGTCCTGTGAGAAGCTAGGACATGCCCTTAAGGTGTGACTGTCTTTAGGTGATGAAGTGACCAAATCAGTAGAGGAAATAAAAGCTAGAGCAGAAGATTTTCTGTAATGTCTTGTCATCACAGTGGAGAGGTTTCCAACATTCCAATGGGAATGTTCCATTGTGGAAAAGTACTAACAGAGTGTGGTGGATGAAGCTGCAACAACGTTGGGACTTGAATTTTCCCAAGGGAAGGCTGTGGGGAGCCTTCTAGTACCCGGTGAAAGGCAGGTGGTAGGAAACAAAGAAGAGTGGCCAGGTTGCACCTGCGGTCACAGTTGGTCCCACAGCCTGTGTTAGGGAAACAGGCACATGCTAGTTTTGTGACTTTTTCTTTTGGGTCATCCATTCTTTCAACAGATATTTATTAGGTAAGGATTTATTAATTATTTTACCTAACATGGGATGGGTCATTAGGGGTGTATAAAGAAAACTATGTCAGCCCTCGCTGGTAGCTAAGTGGATAAGGCGCCAGCCTGTGAACCCAAAGGTCACTGGTTCGATTCCCAGCCAGGGCACATAACCAGGTTGCAAGCCAGGTCTCCAGCCAGGTCTGTAGCTGGAGGCAGGTGAAAGGCAACCATACATTGATTTCTCTCTCCCTCTCTGCCTTTCTCCCTTCCCCTTTCTCTGGGCATAATAAATAAAATCTTTAAAAAAAAAAGTTCCACTGTTAAGAAAACTAAGGTATTCTACAGCTCTATCACCTCCACCTCTGGGCTTAAGAAAACAGAGCTAACCAAGCCATCGATGGGAAAAACAATGGCAGGAGAAAACATTTTAGTAATTAGGTTCTTAAATCCTAGAACTTTGTAATTGTCCAGATTTCCTCATTATCAAAGCTTTGAAAGCTTTTAGAGTTGAAGTTTACAAGGTCTAATTCTACTTACCCTTGTGCAACTTGGGCAAAGGAGAATGCTTCTGGTTAAGGAAAGAATTAAAACTTTGTGTGTGTGTGTGTGTGCACATGCGCTAAAAATTAAATAAATAGGTGCATTCTAGCACCTATCGTCTTTTCATAGTTAGAAATAATTTTAATTTTTAATTGTATATGCTGCTTTCAGAAGGTTTGGTGAAAATGGAGAGCTAATTACCTCATTTTAGTATTTATTAAAAGGGGGATATGGGTAATAGCTGAAAAGATTTTTATGAATTTAAGAGAGAAAATAATACTTTTAAAGTAAATTTCTCAATTGGAAACTTTTTGCTGTTTCAGTATAAAAAATATAATAAATGGCTAGTTATTTTTTTCTGTATGTACCACATGGCTAGAGTAATGGTATCACAAAGAGATGGGTGTTTCTCAATATGCATTGGATGGGGGAAGTATTTATGGTTTACCTTAAGGTTTACCTCGCTGTGCATATGGTTATTCATGACAACTTTTTCTCTTCCCCCATAGAGAAGGGCAGGGAGGAAGAAAGGGAGAGAAGCATCAATGTGTGGTTGGCTGCCTTTCACCTGCCTCCAGCTGGGGACCTGGCTGGAGACCTGGTTTGCAACCTGGTTATGTGCCCTGACTGGGGATCAAACCAGTGACCTTTGGGTTTGCAGGCTGGCACCAATCCACCAAGCCACACCAGCCAGGGCTTATTCATGACGACTTTTACTTCCCTCTAACAATATTATTTTTGATGTCTTAAGGGAAGTTTATAGTCATTTCTAGATTAGATTTAGATTTTTTTCTTTATCATTGTTATTAGAAACAAGAAAACCATGTAGGTAATTCACATTTGAAGAACTTATATGCTTTTGAATGCAAAAGTACAGAAAAAACACACAATAAAAACATGGTTGCTAGGAATTGCCAGTGATATAAATAATGCAGTTTGCAGTCAGCATGACTGGCATATGTCAGTTACTGCTTTCAAGGGACTTTTATTCCAAAAATAGATGGAAAAAGTCAAAGCAATGTTATATGGTTTGCCAGAATTTTGGTTTGGTAATTAAAATATATCAATCTTTTGGGTTTGCAAAAGGTTTATTATTTGGCCTTGATTTAATCGTATGTGAGCCCAAGATTTCATATTAAGAAAAAGAGAATACCAGTGACTGTCATTATGTTTCCCAGTGATTAAGGCCATGGTGCTATCATAGGTCCTAAAATAAATAACAATTATTTTTTTAAAAATGAGAAATTCTCTAATGTTTTCCACAAATAACATTGACTCTTTTAAAAGTGCATTTGTAAAGTACTGTCCCTGTAAAATGAGAAAGTATATTCACTAGGACTTTAGTAAACAGTTACCATGGGGATTATTCAGAGCACTCTTTGTGGTCTACTTTTGGGATATATTACTTCTTACATTAAAAACATGGTGTGGAAAAAAAGGGAGAGGGAAGGAGTCATAACATTTAATTTTATTAGGAAAAGATATCAAAGCAGTAGAAACTGTTGAATAAGAAAGTCTTAAAAATTATTCATAAATGCCTGTTTGCCATACTATCTATATTCTACATTATAGTAGATAATAAAGGTAGGGGAGATGTTTCCTTTTTTAGCAATCTTTTCACAATAAGTTCTACTTATATAGATACTGGAAATTGCTGATATAATATACTTTTGAAGAGGTTACTAAAAATACATCTTGTTTTAATGTAGTTCAGTTCAAATGTGGTTCTTTAATTTGACTGTTCGGTTCTCAGAAGGGAGTATTTAAAGCCACTAGGCTTGGTGGTTGGTCTAAGCAGAAACCCCAGAATTCCCCAAACTCATGGAGGAATGGCTGAAAGCATATAGAAATAGGGGGAAATCAGCAAAGGATACAGCCTCTGTGGCAGAAAGTGGTGGGGATTTTTATTGGCATTTCCTCAGATGATCCAGATAGGAGGATGTCCCTATCAGACCGTGATCTGAAGACCTGAGTGAGCAATGTTTGAAAGTAAGGGCAGATTGAGGGCTGGCCAGTGAACCGTGGTGTCTTGAGATTCAAGGTGCTCCGTGGTCTCCCTGCACCTATCTGCCCCTCCTGCAATTCCTTCTCCTCACCAGGCTTCCATGGTCCTTTTAAGGGGCAGGGCTGTCATGTGATCTCTTTGCTTAAATGTTTCTAGCAATGTTGAGTGTTTTTAGATCAAGGCAGGCACTCTGAAGTTGGACCGCTTCTGCCTTCTAGCCCTGTGTCCCCTCGATGGCTTCTCTGCTGCTGCCTCACAGACCTCCTGGTCTTTGCACTGGCCCTGAACTAGTTTCACTACCTGAGCAGCTTCTTGCATTCCTAGTCATCCTTCAGACCTTCGCTCCATCCTTACTTACTTCCTGAAGGATCATTGGAGATCTATATTGTTAGGGAACTCTGTGATCCTAATTGTACAGTAATTTTAATAATTATTTATTTGGTATTTGTCCCTCATATTAGACTTTGGGGGCCACAAAGGCAGGATGGTATCTGGTGCTGTACAACATTGTCTCCCTAGCATTCAGTACAATACTTGGCACATATGACTCAGTAACTATTTATGGAATGAATGGATAGATGGATTGGGTAGGCCCAGCATTTGTAATTCAACAGCTACCTAAGGTATCCTTGATTTTTGCTTCCTGCAT
The DNA here is from genome assembly GCA_004026585.1 of Noctilio leporinus. Lineage (NCBI taxonomy): Eukaryota > Metazoa > Chordata > Mammalia > Chiroptera > Noctilionidae > Noctilio > Noctilio leporinus. Next base: position 17,318 of record PVIW01011065.1, on the reverse strand, counting down.
AGTCGACTGCCACAAGCAGAGCATCAGGGTTGCTGATGGGAAGCTCTTCAGGTTGCGCTTGGTGTGGCTGCCACATCAGACACAGGTTTTGGAAAATGGGTCATTTCTCAAGAAACAGGATCCACATGGGAGGTCCAGAGATGCTCACCCTGGTTCCTTTACTGTCCCTGTGGGGCTGTTATTACCGATAAACCACTGTGCTTCTTTTCCTTTCCTGCTTTAGACCATTTTCTCTTTAGTCCATTTAGGGATATGCCTCTAAGAAAGATTTGGAGTCCACAACAAATTCTGCCAGAAAGCAGCTCAACTCAGGTGATTAGTTTGTCGGAAAATAAGGTTCTTTTGTGGATTCTATTCAGAGATTCTGTTTTTCCAAAGAAAGGGGTCATCATCTTCCTAAGGGTTCGGAGGGGTTGTTTTCTGTAATAGATTGATCATGAGATGTGAAATGATCTTAGAGAAGGTGTTTCTGCTTTCAACAACACTTGAGGGGATGTTGCATGTGCGAAATTACAACCTGCTAAGCTGGCCATCAGAAAAAGGAAGATGAAGAAGAATTGTTGAAAAATAAGAAAGCCAACCTTGATAAAATAATGGCAAGGGCTAGCATGTATTGGGCACTTTCTAGGGGCCAGGTGTTGTTCTAAAGGGCTGCGTGTTTTAACTCATTTAATCTTCATAACAAGCCTTTGAGGGACATACAGTTATTAACCCCATTTAGGAAACCTTTGTGGAAGAGTCAACAAAAATGGGGCACTGAGAGCTATCACAAGTAGTGTAGCAGAAAACAAACCTCAGAGGGAAAAATTCAAACAGGGGGCAAGAATTATTAATAATGATAACTATGGGAAAAAGCCTGTAGCACCTTCTGATGGTGATATCTTTGGGTGGAAAGTTCAGGGATGGTTTTTGTTTTCTTTTTTTTATACTTTTTAATGTTTTTAAACAGGAACTTTTATAAAGACACTGTTCTTTTAACAAAAAGCATAGTTGGTGGAAAGCATCTATGGTTTTCAACAAATACATAATCTTAAGTAATTCAATGAAAACAAAATTGCATTAGAGGCAGTGTTGAGGAATTTAGACAACTGCGAAGTAGTCCAAGGAGGAAGTAAACCTCCTAATTGGGAAAGTAGACCAGGGAGATTCATGCTGCTGAAGAAGCTCTGTGACTATATATACTCTTCCAACTGGGGGGAAAAAAAAGAAAGAAAGGAAAAATACAACAACAAGAAAAAAGAACAGCACAGGCTAGGTATGGCTATTTTGAGCAACTCAAGAGTGCTGAGAGAGAACGTGTTATACATGATGATTAGGACCTACTCAAGAATTTATACTTGAAATTTAAATTATTTATTCATTTGAATAGAATGTGCATACCTATGTATTCTAGATTATGTATTCTGTAATTTATCTACCCCTAAAGGTATAAACCTAGCTGACTGACCCTTATCATTGTGACCCAAGATACCACCTGGTGGCAGATATAGAAATTGCAAGTAAAAGGTAGGGGCGCGGAGAGAAATCAACCTGTGATGGTCCAGACTTAGAAATTCAGGCCCTGGCTGGTAGCACAGTGGTTAAGGCGCCGGCTTGCGAACCCAAAGGTCGCAGGTTCGATTCCCCAGCCAGGGCACATAATCAGGTTGCAAACCAGGTCTCCAGTCAGGTCTGTGCCTGGAGGCAGGTGAAAGGCAACCATACATTGATGTCTCTCTCCCTCTCTGTCTCTCTCCCTTCCCCTCTTTCTAAAAATAATGAAATAAAATCTTTGAAAAAAAAAAAAAAAAAGAAATTCAAGTTAAAGAAGATGGCGATTTAAAAAAAAATTAGTTGTTATTATCGAGGCAGCGTGGACTTACAGCAAGGTCCTGTGAGTGCCCAAAGGGCCTTTGGGAACAGTGTACTAGAAAGTCCTCCTTCAGATACGCTGACTTGGCCAGGATTCCCCCACCCCGCCCCTTCCTTATTCAGCACTCTCTCCTTTCTTCCCAGTGGTTTTGTTGCCCACCCACCCCTTCACTATGGCTGCAGGTCTGTTCTTCCCCTTGCAGTTGCCCATGTAGCCCCAGCCAGAACTCCTTTCAGTGAGTATCCTCCTCAGAAATGCACGTGAATCTTCATTCCTTGGGCCATCATGGTTTAATCCTTTGTCTATATATTATCTTTCTCTAGGATTGTGGAAAGTATAGAAAGGGAGAGTGATGAGTCATTGGGAGGGGAACATGGTCAGTTCCCCTCTGATGACTTGCTATCTGATGACTTGCTCAGATAGGGCTAGTCTCTCAAAAGGGCTTTTTGAGAGGGACTGCGAGTAGAGAAATGGCTATTAAACTTTGGTTCCCAAACCCTGGCTGGAAGGTGCTGGTGTTAACAGGAAGCAGGGGAACTAGTCTGTAATATGGTCATGAAACGAAGGAAGAAAGGAGAAAAGAGAAAAAATTACAGAAAGGAAGGCAAAGATAAAGGAGAGAAGGGGTAGAGGAAACTAGCTTTGGATCCCCTAGTGACCTACTGGCAGGAGACATTTTACCCTGTAGTTTGATCTCAGGGGCCCACCCTACTACACCTGGGATCTTTGCCTTAGCCTGCTCCTGGTGTGAGGCTGACAGGGAGGCAAGCACTGGTGAGAGTGGGAGCTCTGACGCTGCTGCCTTAGACTATGTCCACCTCAACTGATCCGAGGGTTCGGTGCAATTTCAATCAAAATCCAGGAGCCATATTTTGTAGAAACTGACAAACTGATTCCAGAATTTCAATGGAAATACAAAGGACTTAGATGCTAGCCAAAACAACTAGAAAAAATGAAAATAATATAGAATGAAGCTGGGTGACTAGTTAGCTGATTTAAGCATTCATTTATAAAACTGTAGTAATCAAGGCAGGGTAGTGGTATTGGTAATCAGGATGAATACATCAATGGAACAGAATGGAAAATCCAGAAATGATATACACATATACAGACAGCTTCTTTTCAATGAAGATGTAAAGGCACTTTAGAGGAGAAACAATAGTCTTTTACAAATGGTGCTGGAACAATTGAATATTCATTCATATGTAAAATATGTGCTTCAATCCATACCTTGTATCATTTCTAAAAATTCTGAAAGTGTGTCATAGACCCAAAAGTAAAACCAAAAATCATAATACTTCTGAAAAAAAAAACATGTGGAAAATCCTTTTTGACTTTGGGTTAAGTGAAGATTTCTTAGGTACATCACCAGAATTGCAATTCAAAAACAAACAAATTGATAAATTAGACTTTATCAAAGTTAAAAGCATCTGCTTTATTAAAGGCATTGTTAATAAATGAAGAGATAAGCCACTGACTGAGAAGAAATATTTGTAAGGCCTATATCTGATCTTCTGTTCAGAATATATAAAGAGCTTTTAACACTCAGTAATAAGTAAATAGAGAAGCCTTTTACTTTTTTTTTAATGGGCAAAAGATTTGAAGATACACTTAGGCAACGAAGATACATGGATGACAATTAATTACATGAAAAGGTGCTCAACATAATTAGTAAGTGGAGAAATATGAATCAAGTCCACAATGAGGTATCTGTACACACCTATTAGAATTGTTAAAATTAAAAAGTGTTGGAAAGGAGATGGAGGAACTGGAACTCTCATGCACGGCTGATAGGAATGTAAAATGGTACAACCACTTAAGAAAATGGTTTTGTAGTGTCTTAAAAAGTTAAAATTTTACCTACCAAACCATCAAGCCATTCTACTCCCATGTGTTTGTGCAAGAGAAATAAAAACACATGTGTACATTCAAAGACTTGTAGATGAATGTTCCTATCAGCTTTATTTGTTCAAACTGTAAAAAACCTAAATGTCTATCAACAGGTAATGGATAAATAAACTGTGGGATATCCATGAACAAGTGCTATTAAGCAAAAAAAGGGATTAACTGTTGATACATGCTACAGCATGGGTGAACCCTAAAAATAATTATGTTGAGTAAAAGAAGCCAGACACCTCAGACCCTCCCATAAAAAGAGTGCTTACTGTATGATCTCATGTATATAAAACTTGAAAGAATGCAAACAGATCATTGTTTATCTAGGGACAGGAAAGGGGAGGGATGGAAGACAGAATGTGATGGGAGGAAGGGACTAACAAAGTCATGAGGAAGCTCTTGAGGCTCATGGGTTTGTTTATTATCATGATGGTAGGAATGATTTCTTGAATGTACACAGAAGTCAACACTTACTGAGCTGTGTATTATAAATATATGTAGTTTATTGAATGTCAATTATACTTTAATAAAGTTGTAAAGGAAAGAAAAAAATGATATGTTTAACCCACTCAAGTGGTTTAAATGTGCTTTGAGTTAATCTGCTCTCAGGTTAACACTTCCTGACAATTTAAGTTGATATTCCTTTAGCATTAGTGATATTTAAATGTTTTTTAGACATTAAATATTATGCACAAACTTAAAATAGCACAGCAATTGAAGCACCATAATTTCATGAGTGATACTGTGAAATAAAATGAGATTAATGATTTATTAAGTCAAAACTTACCCCACACATTATTGAGAGTAGTGTTATGCCTTGTACTTGGGTTAAAAAAACTGCCTTCCACATTTATTAGTATCTCAAATATTTCTGTTATTAAGTACTAGTTGTTCATTTTATACATAATGTGAAAGAAAAGAAGTGACAGAAAACTGACCTTTAAAGGGGTTCATGTTTTAGTTGCAAAGATGAGATTTATGTACATAATCAAGTAACATTAAAGGCAGCTTTAAGTGAGGTTGACACTTGTTTCCCATAATACTTACCTTTCCAGGTATTGATTTTTAGATCCAAATTTCTTCCGCAGAAAATAACAGCACTTCCTTGTGTTTCAGGGTCTTTACATTAATCTTTCATGTGTATATGATTTATCATGAACCACCTGCCTTTATTTTAGTAATTACATCTAAGGATTATAAGAGAACTTAATTCTACATTTATTCTCCTTTTTGGCATATTTCCTGAGGCCTGATTTGAAAATTGCTAATGCTGTTGCTGGCCTCATCACCCTCACTTGAAATGATAGCAGTAACATTCGGTAATATTAGCATTTTTTCTAGACGTTACCTCTCCAGCTGTGAAGATTTTTTTCCCTCAGATGATTCATGCGATGCTTAGAAACTGAAGGTCCTTTCTGGAGAAGCACTTTTCTTTTCTACTGCTCTTATTTCGAATGGCTTTTCAGAGGCCATTTTTCATGGAGTACATCTTTAACGTATTTCCCTTCCTTCCTTCATATTTCATCCTTGAGTGTTACAGGTCTGCATCGTCAGGGCCAGAGAAGGTGTGAGCCACAGGGTGTCTGTCGTTGGCCTCTAGGCCAGCAGGTTGAGAAGCAAGTGTCTGTATTTACATCTCGTCCCTGCTTAGGGCCCCTAAGGTGCTAACAATGGTTGTTTGCATTGTGCAGCTGCTAAGCAGATTCCTGTTTCTCCCAGAGATCCTTGTAGCTGTGTGTGTCTGTGTGCCAGCTGTGGGCAAACTGGGAACCTGGAAGTCTGCTTGTTGCGCCTGAACCCTCATTTTTGAAATCATTTTTCTCCCCCAACTCAGGGCCCGTTTTTACTTCTTTTCAGCCTCAGTTGTCGTGGTCTGTTATCCTGATGAAAACCTGCTTTTATGGGAAAACTGCCCTATTATCAGCTCCATTTCATGTGCATTTAAGTCTACTTCCCCATGAGGTATTTGCATTTTAAACTTTCCTTCTGAGTGTGGTGTGCCAGCTTTTCTCCCCTGAGAAGGATTTCCGGCTTTGGGGAACAAGTGGAGGAGGAGGTCTGGTCAGAGGACGGAGTGCTTGGTGCAGCTGGAATTGTGGGGTGGGTCCATGGTTCTCCTGCTGTTGTCAGTCACCATATCCTTTTTTTGCTGAAGCTCAGATAAACTTGATTTTTAAAAATGAAGCTAAGAGAGTAGTGAAGAGTTCAGAGTCCCACTTCTTCACTCTCCCCTTTCTCCTGGGGCTACCCCGATACCCCTCTGGGGCTTCTAGAATTCCCTGGATCGCAGTTGAGCAAGCAGCTCTGCACTTCCGGCTGGTATGTAGAAACCTGATCCGAGAAGTACTGTAATACCTCAAATTGTAACTTTTCTTGAATCCATTATAGAACTGAAGTTACAGGGAAATGACTACCCTAAAATCCAAGGGCAAATAGACACCTGCCAGGCGAGACTGAAAGCAGGCCTTGTAACAAATCCCTAAAGGCCAAATGGGATAGCAGGAGAGTACAGTACCCATGTGGGTGGCAGATGGGCACTATAAGGGGATGGGGGTTGTGTGTACTCCCTGAAGGCTCCTTCCACAGGCTTTGCCGGGTGCTCCTGAAAAAGACTGAGGTCAGGACAGGTGACCCAAGAAGGTCTCCCTGGATGATGTAGGTATGGGTAAGGAGAGACAAAGGTCTTGGGACTTACAGGGGTCTTCTGCCACTGGAGGAGGGACAGAATCACCGAGAAAGCCTATCTCTGAAACATAGAACCCAAGGCATTCCTGAAATTAAGGCTAGATAGGACCATAGAGAATTACCCACTTTACCCACCACACCTTTGCGAAGTTTAAATTCTCGTGTTCTACTCACTTAGTATTCCAGGTATTTATTGTAGTTATAATAAGCCTCCCTAAAATTTAATGGCCTAACACATAGGCGATTTATTATCTCTCAGAATTCTGCAACCCAGGCAAGTGGAACAGTTGTTCTGCTCCACATGGCGTCGGCTGGTGCTGAAATGACCACCTTTTCATTCATAAACTGGCACCTCTGTGGGGTTGGCTGGAATGGCTTCAGGCAGATTTGACTTGCTCTTGTCCCTGCCTCTGTCTTCAGTTTTCTTGGTTGCTCTTTTCAGGAGCAAAATGCAGAAGCTGCTCAGCCTCTTAAAGGCCAGACTGGAGCTGGCTCCATGTTACTGTCAGTGCTTTCTGGTCAAGGTAGGTTAGTGGGCCAGCCTAGATTAGAGGAAAAGAGATTCCATCTCTCTCCTTCTCCCTCTCCCTCTCCCTTTCTCTCTCTCCCTCTCCCTCTCCCTCTCCCTTTCTCTCTCTCTCTCTCTCTAGTCATCACCTGAGGTTTTGTATTTTGTTTATTGATCATATAGAGGAAAGTGGGCCAGGGGAGAAGGAGGTGGGGCAGACACACGCACGCACGCACGCACGCACCCCAGTTGGTTGCCTGCTGTGCATGCCCAACCACAAATCAAACCCACAACCTAAATAGGTGCCCTGACTGGGGATCAGACCCATAATCTTTTGTTGTAGAGACTGATCTCCAACCAAATGAGCCAACCAGGGGACTAGGGGGATATGCCATCTCTTGATGGGTAGAGCAGTATTCACAGACAGTGGACCCTTAAATGCTGACCACCCCATCCCCTGCCATTGAAAATCTGACTCTCCGAAAACTTAACTACGAATAACCACTGTTGACCAGAAGCCTTACAGATAATATAAACAGTTGATTAACACATAGATATTTTATATATGTTATATATTAAATTCTTATAGTGAAGTGAGCTAGAGAAAATACAATGTTAAAATCATAAGAAAGAAAATACATTTATAGTACTATATGTATTTATTGAAAAAAATCCATGTATTAGTGGACCTGCTCAGTTCAAAGCCTTGCTGTTCAAGGGTCCAGTGTGATATGGAGGAAAACAGTTGATGGCAGCCAGTTCTTTATATGTGCTGTGCTTTCCCCTCCTTCCTATTTCTCTGGCTTTCTTGTTCCCTTCTTATTATTAATATTTTTTCCCAAATCTTCAGCCATTAAAATATACCATAGCCATCAAAGCCTAACCATAATTTCACTCCCTTATTGAAAAGATGATCGTATAATTTATTGTACAATTTGGAACAGTTTTGAGAGAAGGAGAGAGAGGCTGCTCAGAGGACAACAGTCATAAACTGAGATGGTTCCTGGCAAACTGGGACACATAATAACCATTCACAAACCTCTCCCTGGTTTTTCTATTCATGAGTGATCTTTCCCTTCTGATGAATTTGTTCGTGTCTCTAATGGGATACATTTCATTCTTCCTGGTATTTCAAGTGCAAATAGGTGTCAATGCTCTCTTAAATTATACATTCCTAGAAAGCAGATTCACTGTCTTATTCATTTGCTTTTCCCAGAGCATTTGGCACAGTGCTGTGCATACAAGAAGTACTCAATTGTGAATGGAAGAACAGGGCGAAAGACAGAAAAGTACCAACACTGATGTTCTTAGGTTAGTAAAAATGTCCTATGGAATTGAATAACCACTGTTGGATCTAAGCTCTAGTAATTCTACCCCCTTCACTAACCTTTCACATGACTCTGAATAAGTGATTTAATATCTAGGTATCTCAATTTCTTCATCTCAAAAATGGGGAAATTATGCCTGTGCTATGTATTTTATAGGGATATTGTACAGGCAAAGGAAATGATGTATGCAAAAGCACTTTGGACTGTTCTATGGAAAAGCACCTCTACAGATATAAGACAATATTATTATGCCAATTGTTTGTTTCCAGCTGAGTGGTCTAGGTAACCTCTTTATCAGTTAAGTCATCTTTTTCAGTAGCAATTCAGACATTATTCCGCCACCACCCAAATCCTTAACTCTGTTTAAAGTAATCAGCTGGTCAGAAATAATCAGATGTAAGACTCATCCCATTCTTTCCCAACTACTGTTGAACACGTGAGCAAGTCATTTAGCTTCTTTGAATCTGTTTCCATTTTGTTAAAATGAAAGAAGACTACTTTGTCCAAGGGGCTAGTATGAGGCTCAGATGAAAGGCATGTGAAAATCCTTCTGAAATACGTATTAAGGGTTATGATATTAGTGATTATTTCAGAATTCTCCTTTGTATGTTGGCTTCCTGTCTTATGTTTGATTATCTATCATTTTATCTATCAACCTACCTATCTGTTCTTTTGTGTGTATATATGTGAATTTGGACTTATCCAATATTTGGAATTTTTTAGTTCCTTAGTGCTTTAATTTCTCAAGTGTTTGTAATTTCTTCTGTCTTCTTTAGAGAGAGGATCCATTTTAACCTAATTTCTTATATTTATACCAACACAAGCTATGGAGCAAAGTGATGCTTTCCCTTTCAAGAGATGGTATAGTATCATGTGCATCTTAAACAAATATACAGGCAATTAAAAATATTGTTCATCTGGCATGAAGGACCTTAGAACTGCCTTTCACCCGTAACCCAGAGTTCCATGATTCCAGGTTTAAGTAAGCTGTTACTGTGCTCTTACATCCTCACTCAGGCCTCCCGAAGGAACAGCAGTGGGGGTGCTGGTGGTAGGGCTGATGGAAACCAAGCTGGGATTCCTGGTGTCCAGCACTCATTGTAATCAACCATCAGGGTCATTTCTACTTCATGCTCTCGTCTAATGCCACATTGTATTTTCCTATCATGTGGGGATGATATCGTTTCTAGCCCCCCCCACCCCAACATTTTCTGATTTTATGCCAACTCTTTCTTTGTCAGCTGCTAAGGAGGATGTACCCCCTTGTCCTATAGAAATTGAAGGCAAATCGTTTTCTCACCATCACAATGTGGTTGCAGTACTTAAATTGGATTGTTTATACTTAGTCGCCATTGAGGATTATTTGTTTCCTTTCTTGCAAGACTCTTGTATTTGATGCTGTAGTCAAACCTTGCATTCTCTTTCCCTCATCACTCTCAATTTCAGATGCCTAATGTGGGATTCCTGTCAGAAGTCTTTTTAGAGTGGTTCTCCAAAGCTCTGAGGACTTCCTGAATTATGAGAATTCAACAGGCATAAGTTGTAATGAAGATGCCAGTCTGTCTGCCGGAAGCAGGATTTATTTTAGTGCATCTCTGAAGCTTTTTGTTTTATTCTACTCAGAGCCGAAAGAACCCCTCTTGGGGATGGTGAAATACACCCCAGCACATTTCTTCTGAGCATGTGTTTATATTTCAGCATGAAAGTACCCCCTAAGCTTGCTAAGAATTTATCTAGCGAAGATGGCCCTTTCCCAAGTCCCTTCTAAAATCATTATGGTTGATTTGACCCTCTGGAATGATATATATTTTAAAGTGCTAAAGAATATCAGTTTACACATTTTTTCGACTTGGTTACTGATACGTATGTGTGCTTGTTTTCATAGCCTTCTTTCTCTCCTGGGTAATAATAGGACCTGTTCCCTACAAAAATTTATCACACCTTTGAAGGTGCTATTTTAGTTATGTAATAACTAAAAGTAATTACTCTTAAATAATTACTGAGAAAGGTGAAGTTTTATTTTTTCGTTTATTTAATTATTTCACACTTAAAAATGTTGAGCATTTTATAAGGAAAATTTTCCTAGAATATATTAAATACTTCTCAACACTTTAAACCTAAACACTAAATATAATTTGATGATTTTTTCATGACTCAGTCATTAATTACTTACTTCAGCTTTTCCCAAATTGGTGTCAGCAGAAGAGTTATCCACTGCCTATTAATAGGTATCTTAGAAAAACAATTTTCTATGATCAAATAAATTGGGTAAATACTGGGTAAACAAAATTAAATAATTTTTTTCAGGGTCAGTCAGAGCCTTTACTGTGTTCGTGTGTATTTCAAGTCTCTAAGGAGAGTCATAAATTAGAGCTTTTCTCAGGTATAATGGGCCAGGAAACCCCCCTCTGTGTTATGTTAGTTATAGTTCTGAAGAAAATCTTTAGAGCTTTTGGGGGAAATGCCGCTTCAATGTGACAGCTTCTAGGGGGGTATCAGTTTATGTGGGATGATTTGCTTCTACATCAAATGACCCCAGACTGCTGCTGAATTTTATGCCTCCTTTTAAAATACATTTTCTGTGCGTTCTTCTATTATACTGTTTCCAGGTGTCACCATGAGGGTTTTAGAATTTTCTAACTGCCCAATACCCTCCTCGTAGCCCACATCAGTTAAGATTTGGGTGCCCACATAATTGGTCATTCAAACCAGAATACCTTTGGAAGTGAAAGGGAACTCTGTTAATAGTTATACTAGGACAGTAGCTGTAAATTGTGACTCTGTAGGGAAAACCAGGATTGTTATGGCTCACACAGAATTCAATACAAACTAACTTAATTAAATAATACAGGGGTTTTATTTATTTATTTAAGATTTTATTTCATTATTTTTAGAAAGAGGGGAAGGGAGAGAAGCAGAGAGGGAGAGAGACATCAATGTATGGTTGCGTTTCACCTGCTTCCAGCCACAGACCTGACTGGAGACCTGGTTTGTAACCTGGTTATGTGCCCTGGCTGGGGAATCGAACCTGCGACCTTTGGGTTCGCAGGCCAGCACCTTATCCACTGTGCTACCAGGCAGGGCATCAGGGGTTTTGTATTGACTCAAGTAACTGAAAATCTCAGAGGCTAAATTGGCTTTCTTTTGTGGCTTGATCAGAGATCTGACTTAATGTATAAGGTTTATCCTTAGGTTGGTCTGCATCATGGTGAAAAAAATCTCAGTATTTTTAGGTTTTACATCTCGCATAGTTTGCTATCCGAAAAGAAGAACATCTTTACCCATAATTGTTAGTAGAAATCTGGAGCTTTGTGCTGACTGGACAAACTACTGAAGCAATCGCCAAGAAATCCTAAGTGCTTATTGGTTTGGATTGATGCAGCAATGAGTATGCAAAGGAGATGGAGCTATTCTGATATTGCAGTGGTTATCAGAGACTATCCTGGAGGTGGGTGGGACTCAATCCCACTGGGATTGAATGGCTGTTACACATTGTGAGGATAATTGTGTTGTCTAGTACATATCCCTTTGCAGTTGATTCCCCAGGTCTGAAAGAGCTCTGGCCACCAACTATCTAGGTTGATTAGAACTCACTGTGAAATAATAAAGAAAGCCCACCTGTAATGAATGTGCATGAAAACTGGATTTATCACATTTATTTGGGCTGTTCAGAGGCTTTTTTTGCATTATTCATAATTCTATGTTGTGTTTTATGTAGGTGAGGCCAAATAACCGAGCAGTAGATAGATGGAGTAATTAGAAGGGATTTGGTTAATAAATTAGTGGGAAAATATGAAGAAATACATATCTAATTAGGTTGTTTTGACCATTTGATTGCACAGGTAATATATGTTTATCATTAAAAAAATGTAGAAAAGATAGATAAGCAATTTGAAGATAATAAAGAGCATTTATAATCCCATTGCTCTGGCCTAACTGTCAGATTAAACTTTGACCTCCTTCTGAAATAAAAATTGCCTAGTTTTATGTAAGCATTTGCATATGGAAATGGAAAATCTACTTTCTCTTTGAAAATCAGAAAAAGTAGTACTTATTCTGTGCTGTAGTTGGTATTTTCTTTCCCCAGCAAGTGTTACCCAATTATGTGATATAATAATTTATGATATTACCCAATTATTTTAGCGACCAATTTTTCCTTCTCTGAAATGTAAGTTGAAAAGTAATAGTTTCTTTTCACAAAGGTGAAAATGTTTCTCTTAGACATAAATTATTTTCTATATTTATGTAGCATATTTCAATAGAAAATTGTTTTAAAAACAATTTCTAGTGAAGAATAATATTTCTTCATTATTCTGTCAGAGCCCCTATAATGAATGTGATGACCACTGCCTTTTGAGGGGCTGATCTCTCAGTCCTAAGTATTGGGACATGTTAGGAATTGCATGGCTGGGGAAGTTGTGAAGTGCATGGCAACAGCACAGTAATGGTCCTGTCTGGCTCTTGGTCTTGGATCTACCCCTTTATCTTAACATCTGTGACTCTCAGCATCCTGTCTTCAAAATAAGCATAACGCCATTTAACCAGAAAGGGTTGTTTCAAGAATTAAATTAATCATGGCACACAAAGTTCTTTTTACAAGGTAGGGACTTTAGTAAGTACGTTATTGCTCATAATGGGCAGGTCCCACATGATGGAGAAACTTGAAATTGGAAGCCATCTCAAAGGACTTCTGGTCCAACTTCTTACCTACCAATGCAAAAGTCTGTCATGGAGCACTGATAGATGGGTCTTTAGGCTTTCATTTGTTGCCTCAGAGTGTAACTTGAACATGATTTTGGTCAGCTATAATTAATTCTTAATGATAACAGCACATTATATAGTTTAGAGAGCATTTTCTCGCATGTTATTTTTGCTAATCTATATGGTAATTCTGTGAAGTTGGAAGAACTTTTAGAAGTTTTTCCTTACATTAAACTCAAATCTGCTCTCCTAGAACTTATACTTACTGAGCTGAGAGCTACATGGAGCAAATTTTATTGTGACAGTCCTTCAGGTTTATTCAGTGACTATTGTGCAACTACTATATGCTGAGCACTTTAGGCAACAGAGGCACAGTGGTGAAAGTAAAGCAGTCTTCTCTCTGCCTCCCTGAAAGTTCAACTGTAGAGCAGGGGTCTGCAAATGAGGGCTTTTTAGGTCAAATTAGCCCACTGCCTGTTCTTGTAAGTAAAGTTTTATTGGAACACAGCCACATCATTTTTTTTTACGTATATGTCTGTGACTGCTTTTGTATTACAATGGCAAATGATGGATGCAACAGAGACCCTTTGGCTGGTAAAACATCTGATATTTATTTTCTGACTATTTTCAGAAAATATTTTGCTGACCTCTGGCATGATGGATAAGGTTGATACTAAGTTCTTGAATACATTAATGAATATGTCATTTTAAATTTCTGTAGTGCCAGGTGCTAGGAAAGAGATTAATAGGGTAAATTGGGCGGTAAGGGCTCCCTATGGAAGTGCTGTGTAAACTGTGCCCTGAAGGATAAGAGGCAGGCAGACAGAGAGGGAGAAAGAAGTGTGAGGGTTTGAGGATCAAATAAGGCAGAGGACAACTTGTTTGAAGTCTTTCAGGAGGAAAAGAATGGGGCATATTTAATGAGCTAGACGAAGGACAGGGTGGCTGGAGCTCAGTGAGGAGGGAAGGTAAGTGGTATGAGCATCAGCCAGGGAGGTAGCCAGGGGCAGGATCTGACAGGGCTGCTTAAAAAATCCTGTTCTTTTGCTATGGAAACTAAGATATTACTGATGGTCTTCAGTAGGTTTGCATATCTAAGCAATTACTTGGGGATAGGGAGAAGCAATTGAATCGGGTACAGTTGACCCTTGAATGACGAGTTTGAGTGCCAATCCCCATATAGTTGAAAATTCACATATAATTTTTCACTCCCCCAAAACTTAACTGCTAATAGCCTACTAGTGATCGGAAGCTTCAGGGAGGACATGAACAGTTGATTACTATATATGTTATATGTTATTATACATATGTTACATACTATATTTTTGAAAAACACTTATTTGTGCCCCAACTGGGGACTAATCCACAACCCAGGCAGGATCCCCAACTGGGAATTGACCTGATGACCTGTCACTTTGTAGCATGATGCCCAACCAACGGAGCCATGCTGGCCAGGGCTATATACTATATTTATAAAATAAAGTAAGAGAAAAGAGAATGTTTTTAAGAAAATCATAATGAAGAGGACACATATTTACAGTATTGCACTGCATTTGTCGATACTGTAAGTTTACCTCATCTGTTTACAAGATTAACCCTCTGTCAGCATCCACATAAACTGATAACAAAGAAGCAGCAATATGATTGCTTTATGGTAGCCAAGTGTAATAGATGTGTTTGGTTCACTATAGTTAGCTTATATACTAATGAATGAATCATTATAAAATTTTTATGGTATATAATATTACAGTTATATCCATTGTACATTATTGGAAACACTGTTACATTAAAAAAAAAATGCTTACCTATGATGATTGGCTAATACACAATTTTTCCAATTTCATGAGAGAGGCATGGTAATGTCATTGTCTGAAAGCAAAGGTATGACACAGTAAAAAAAGAAACTACACATGATCAATTTTACATGAAATATCACTCACTTTATGCCTCTGTCTTCCATACATGTCTTGCATCTTGCACATGATATTCTACCTGATGAAAACTTAGGCAGTGATGATGATAATGACACAAAAAGTCTCATAGAGTTCTTGCCATACACTTACTCAATTTTCACACAATCATACACACATATACAACATAAACATGATGATTATTTACTATTCATTAAGTGGAAGTGAATCCTCATAAAGGTTTTCACTCTTATCATCTTCCTGTTGAGTAGACTGAGGAGAAGAGGGTGGAGGAGGGTTGGCCTTGCTGCCTCAGGGTGACTGAGGCAGAAAGAGAGGCAGAGGAGGTAGGCACATTCAGTGTAACTTTGCCTAAATATATCATAATTTCTCTGACTGTTTTTGCCTGTTTATTTCTGTAAAAATGTTTCTACACAGTACCAGTTCTCCTTCCTTTGTTTGCTTTAGTTTCAGTTCAGCTGTATCATAGAAGGTTCCATGTCATAAAAGAAGTCAAAAAACTGTCTTGAATAATGGGAATTCTTACGCTAGGTTGTCTAATGCCAGTTTGTGCCTGGCCCTGCTTCTCTGAGATCTTCCTTATTGCTTGGCATGGTTTCCCAAGCACTGGCCTCCATCAAGTCGTCTTCTGTTAATCCCTCTGGTGTGGTGTCTGTTAGCTTTTGAATTTCTCCAAGGTTCATATCTTAAAACCCCCACCCCCCATCCCCCCTTTAATGCCATTTTCACATTCTCTTTCATGATTTCCTTGATTGGCTTTTTGGTAAATTCTTTGAAATCATGCACAACCTCAGGACATAGTTTTCTGCAGTGGGAATTTGGCTTTTGTGGCTTCTTCTGTATCAATGCTGGCAACTTCAGTGGTCTGATCCTTCCAGCCTTTCATGGCGTTCTCTCTGTTGAAGTTCTCTTCCATAATATTGATAATCCTTTTTATAGAGTACCATGTCTAATGAGCCTTAAAGATCCTTATGACCCCTGATCTAGAGGCTGGATTAGAGATTTTGTGTTTGGGGACAAGGAGACCATTTTGATTTTTGTGCTGTTGAACTCATGGGCTTCTGGGTGGCCAGGGGCATTCATTACCAGAACTTTAAAAGGCAGTCTCCTAGTGGCAAGGTATTGGGCTGGCTAAAAAGTCCATATGGTTTTTTTCCATAAAATGAAAGACACACCTTTTATTTTCAACAATAACTTGATTGATTTGGATATTTTGAGTGTATCAGCTATTTCTTACATGGTAGAATGTTAATTGTTCTCAATTAATGTCTTGATTTAATTACTATCAACTTCAACTGGTCTACCTGACACAGAGCATCGTCCAGTGAGAAATCTCCTGCATGAAATTTTGAAAACTACTTTTGACACGTTCAATCAGTCACAACATCTTCTCTGTACGTTGTACAAAACTGTTTTTTGGGGGCTTCAGTTGTGCTTTTTACCTTACTTGAAATAATAAAGCATAATATGCTGAAAATGTTGCTTATTTTCTTCCATCTTTAATATTAAACTGGCTACACATAAATTCACCAATTTTGAAAAGTTTTTTTTTAATGCACGCTGATATGACAGCTATCACAATACAATCTTAACAAAATTGTTTTGAATGCAGTTAAAGACAAGCGCTACTAGATCTGTCTTATGGAAGATACCAAATGAACTTTTTAGCCAACCCAATATTTCCTGACTTCAAGGACAGAGCTTTGACGGAACTTAGCTCAGAAAAAGGTTTGCATTGTCCAGGCCTTCTTGTTGTACAAGCAAAAGACGGGCAGCTGGTGTTTATCTTTTCCCTTCAGAGTTTGAGGGCTGGCAGTTTCATAGACAAGAGCAGTTTTGATCATAAACTTGACTGCACTTGTACAAAACAGTGGGGTTTGCCTGTCCCTTCCTGCCTTAAATCCAGGTGCTCGCTTCTCTGCCTCACTAATAGATGTCTGCTGTGGCATTTTCCCCCCTAAAATAGGTTACTTTCGTCTGCAGTAAAAACTTATTCAGGCAGATTGCAGTAAAAATTTATTCAGGCAGATATCTTTTCTTCTCCAGGGTTTTCTTAATCATTTTTGGGGAACTCATCTGCTGCCCATTGGTTGGGAGAAGCTGTTTCTCCTGTTATCTGGCCATTTTTAAAAAAGCCAAACCTCTTTAAAAAAAAAATTATCAAACCATCCTTTGCTGGCATTAAGTCTCCAGCATTAGATCCTTCACCTTCATTTTGCCTTAAGTCAGCATGTAATGACTTCACTGTTTCTCAAATGATATTTTGAGAAATGATATTTCTCAAATGATAGTTTATTGGTATGCCTTTCTTATGACAATCCTATATCCACATAAAAGCTACCCTTTTCAATGTGAGATAAAAATAAAAAGGTACTTGGCAAAAAGTGCAACTTTTTCATGCCTGTTGGCATAATAAC